>JBBPBS010000235.1:4222177-4328248 GCA_037974835.1 Cicer judaicum | reverse complement strand
TGGATTATTAAAATGAAAGTGGTGATTTTGAGATACTTGTTCACATGCATATTTGATGTGTTGAAGTTATTGAGCTATAACTATGAATCGCCATGAGAATATAAATTTGATGTCTTGTGTGATTAAAAAGTTTATTCTAAAATATTTTGTCTTTGTGGTTGCCTAAGTGACTGGTGATTTGTGTTTTAAATATTATCTTTGTGGTTGCCTAAGTGGCTGGTGACTTGTGTTTTAAATATTATTATCTTTGTGGTTGCCTAGGTGGCTGGTGATTTGTGTTTTAAAAATTGTTATCTTTGTGGATGCCTAAGTGGCGGGTGATTTGTGTTTTAAATATTGTTATCTTTGTGGTTGCTGATGTGGTTGATGATTTGTGTGATTGTTTAAGTGAGTGGTGTCATGTACTTTTTGAGCATCATTATCATTTCATAACATATCATATGCATCTTTGTGGACGCCTGTGTGGCTGGTTTAATTTTCCCCATTGGTATGAGTGACTTCTGTGTGGACGCCTATGTGGCTGGTTATATCCGGATCATATATGTTTAGGAGCATGCATAACTTATATACATTTTATTGTTATTTTTATTTTTATTTAACTATTTGCTCTACGGTTGTTACTTATTTAGATACATTTTATAATGTTTTGATATATCTTTGAGAACTATTAAATAATCAATTTCTTTAAATCTTTTATTATAAAAGGATTTTATATTCATATTTTATGGTTGTTATTTTATTATTTGGTTTAATTTTTGTTGTGGGATGAACTGACCCCTTACACTAACATTTAGGTACTAATGATCTCAAAGAGTTGACTTGCATGAATGATGTTTGATTGGTGCACGCGCGTGGGAAAATGAGACTTTTATTTAAAAATAATATTTTATATTACTAAAAATTTTGTGGTGCATTGTAAAGTTATTTACTCGTCATAATTAACTTTTAATAAAAATGTGGAAATGAGATTTTATTCCAATTGAATGTCCTTAAGTTTCAGTCAACATTGCTTCTTTTGAATTTCACTTAAAGAGAATTTATTTTATTTTTGGAACATAAATGTATATCGATCTAACAATTATAATATTAATTTTGTAAATGAATAAATAAACAATATTTTAGTAAATTACATCACGTTCTTTTACAAAAAAAAAATTTTTTTTTTTTTATGTAATAATTAGATTAAAAAAATTTGGGGCGTTACACTATTCAAGATCAGTATAGTCAAATTCTTCAACTTCTCCAGAATAATCTTATTGTTTCTCCTTTTTCAACACAAATTCAACCTTCAACTAATAATGTTGTTGTTCAAAATCATCCTCCAAGTTCAGTTTCCTTTCTATTACTAGATAAACAAGTTGTCTATTGAGTAATGAATATAGGTAATACTCATAAGGGTGGGAATAGGTCAGGTCAGGCCAGGCTTTGAAAGGTCTGAGTCTGGCCTACGAATTATTTTTTAGGTCTAAGCATGACCTATGACCTATCATAGACTTTTTTTTCAGCCTGACCTGACCTTTTTAAAAGTCTGACCTGGCTTGGAAGCCTATTTAAAAGTCTTATTCACATTAAAATATTTAAATGTTCTAATAATACCACATGATACTCTCCACATACCAATATCAATGTATATATCTATATATATTAAACAAAAAATAATTTTTCTAACAAAATAATTTTAAAAAAATCTGAAACAAACTTTCTTTAAATCCTAAAAAATAATTTTTGGTTTCAAATAATAAATTTTTTTTTCTTTTGAACCAAACACACCTATTATTATCTCTTATACAAATATGGAACAACTGATGAGTGATTAACTAATTGAACGGCTACCGAATTTGAAACGACTACCAAATATAGAATCGTTACTAAATATGGAACAACTACTGAATATGGAATGATTACTAAATGATTGTCTAATTGATAAAATTTAAAATAGGAAATAATATTATTAATATAATAATAAAAAATAATATTAATAAATAATAAATATATAGGCCGCCTAATAGACTTTTTTATAAGTCTGACCTATTTAAATAAATAGGTTTTAAAAACAGCTTGAGTCTAGCATTTTTATTAAATAGGTCAAGCCAGACCATAAGTAGGTCAGGCCATAGGCCTTTAATGGATGGCCTAGCCTATTATCATCCCTAATTACTCATCACATAACTCCTAATATTATTAATTTTTCTACTTATGTTATTGTTCAACCCATTACTATGAAACTATCTAATGGACAGACCATTACTACTAATATCTCTTGTTATGTACAAATATGTGAACATATTACCAACATTTTGTGTATTATCTTCCTAATTTTTATGTTAATTTGGTCTATGTAACAAAATTGATTGAGTCGTGTAACTATTACATCACTTTTACTATTGATAAGTGCTTCATTTTGCAGAATTACCCCAAGAAAGTGATTGGTACAACTATCAAAGGTGAATCTTATAACGGCTATATTAATTTGGTCAATTTTTTAAAACATGAGGGAAATAATAAGTGAATTAAGAATTTTAATGTGCTTCTTTTATAATAAGTGCTATCATAATAGTGTAAACATAAGACAACAAAATTAATCAAATATAAGACAAGATCAGTTATTACAATCTTTTATAGTTCTCCTATTATAACAATGCAAATATAAGACAAGAAAATTAAACAAATTTCATAGTGTAAATATCACAAACTAAAACCCTTTTTTTAAAGGACAAATGCATTAATATTAATTCATTACCATGAGGAAAGTACACAATTTTCCCCCCACAATCTATGCACCTACACATTATATAAATATCATAATCACTTTCACCCAACCTATGTTAATCAACTCTTTTTTTCTTTATTAACTTCAATCATGGTCGTGTTCACATAGTTTTTATAATGTTTCTTACATAGAAAAAAAAACTTAATAAACCATAATTATCTCAACAAATTTGCAACGCCATATATGGGATCATATTAAGTATTAACAACAAAATTAAAATCTCACCCAAAAAGTTACATACCATATAACTAGTTCAATCCTCCTTCGCTTTAGTTAACTTGTCTTTAGAGTAGGTAACACATGTGTTATATAGTCAAAAAAATACTTAAAATAAAAAAACATAAAATTGAGTTAGAATTTAAGTATATTGAATGTCTATAATTACAAATAATAATTAAATTAATTTCATGTACATTAAATTGAATTGTGTTTTGATTTTCAAGGATGGTCTCTTTCATAAATCAATCACATGATATAATATCCATAATTATCATTGTTATTTTGGCAAGAACACTGCAAATTAAACATATACATCAATAGCTTTTACATACCATATAACTAGTTCAATCCTCCTTCGCTTTAGTTAACTTGTCTTTAGAGTAGGTAACACATGTGTTATATAGTCAGAAAAATACTTAAAATAAAAAAACATAAAATTGAGTTAGAATTTAAGTATATTGAATGTCTATAATTACAAATAATAATTAAATTAATTTCATGTACATTAAATTGAATTGTGTTTTGATTTTCAAGGATGGTCTCTTTCATAAATCAATCACATGATATAATATCCATAATTATCATTGTTATTTTGGCAAGAACACTGCAAATTAAACATATACATCAATAGCTTTTACACTACATAATTATTTGAAGATAAAATTCTAAATACCTATATTTTTTCCACGTGATGTCATTATATTTCGAATTGGTCATTGTAGCTCCCCTACGACTGCAATAAATTTTTAAAGCTCTATCAAAATGAAATTAACTTCAAATAAATATTAATTATTAATTATTGTACATATAAACACTAAGAAAAACTTAAATAAAAACGTAAATACTTACGTGATGAACATAGAAACAATATTTGGCTCATTTTTTAGGCTCACCATTCAACTAATCCAAGTAATATATTATCTCAATCATGGGATTGATGACAATCAAGACTCAATGTCTACACCTACACTCAATAATATTTAAATATTGCAGATTTATCTAAAATTTAATTTCAATATATTATCATTGTAATAACATTTTTAAAAGAAACATCACCCTATATTGTAAGATATAAGTACAAGCTTATCCTTCTACTTGATATTTATTAATATGTGGGATATTTCTTGTTGTCTATCTTCTTCATATCTTGCAGACGTTAAATATGGAGATAAGAAACAAAACTTATTTCTTAATCCACGTGTGCAAATATAATTTTTATACAAATACCTTAAAGTAAAAAGAAAAATTTAGATTACTAATAAAAATAATTTGTTGATCAAAGTAGATAACATGCTGGCTACTTCAATTATTTTGAAGTAACTAACATTCACACATATAGGCATATAGCAGATGCACCTAACCACTCATGACAAACAATTTCTTTTATAATATCAACATCTATATTCTCTATAAATTCTTCACCAAATATACCATGCTCCATTGTTACCATTATTAAATCTGTAGGTCCCATATATGTTTCAACATTTAACTTAAGAGTGATTAAATTTGGAGAAAGATTTGAATCATCAACCATAAAGGGGAGTCTTGAATTTTGGATTTTTCACGATCCATGTTTTGTGACGCCACATACTCTATGCTTCGTTGAATATTCTTATCTAAATATTTGGATTTCTCATAGTTATTTTTACCCATTTGTTTATATTTTGATGGGATCTAAATAATTAAATTACTATACTTTAGTCATTAAATAGTAAATAGCAATTAATAATAATTAGAAATTAAGATTGGTAATAAGAATTTTACTTTTTAAATTTCACCAAGAATTTCAACTAGGTTTTTATGTCATGCCACAATTGTACCTATTGTCTCTCTAACCGCATAGAAATAATTACTTTTAATAGAAATAGAAAATAAAACATGGAACTCAACAATAATATTGATTTTAACTTTGACGTATCCTAATGACAAATTTTATGGTGCACTGTATATCTTAGTGTGTTATATAGTTTCCTACGACCAATGTTTATTTAGAGATGATAAATACACATTACAAGAAGACACACCCTAAACCATTAACGAATGAATATAAATATGAATATAATTATTAATTAAAACAAATAATTAAAACGTTGTAGTTAATAAATAAAACAATTACCTCAAGAATTGTGGAAAATGCAATGTTGCAAGAATCATCAATTACCTCGATTCAAGTTGTCGTTTCGCTTCCATTTCCTTGTCAAGCTCCATAATTGTTTGTTTCATCTTGATTCACACATTTTTTTACGTTGAAAATAGACTTTTAGGTACTCTTGGACAATTAGAGTCTTAGATAGTATGTCCTCACGACCAAAGTCTTCTTCCTCTTCAAGTAGAGATTGTGCTAAGAGTTTTTGGGACAAATAAGCAAGACAAAAAGAAAACTTGTTAACTATCATCATTATTAATATGAGAATCTAACAATAAAAAAATCATTATTTGACTTACACATTGATGTCACACTCTTTAAACATTTTCATTATCATTTTATTCACGCGACCAGCCTTCCACATAACACGATGATGTAGCTATACATTGACTAATTAAAAAAAAGCTATTAAATAATTCTTTTTACCATATCTTGTACAATAAATTCATATACACACTTATCATCTTTTGTTCCAAACAAATATACTCAATACATGATTTTCTGTATGGATGGGGAGGATTTGAAACTCTTATTGATTTGTATTACTAACATCCTACATTAAAAAGTCATTAAGTTTACGCAGTGTGTATAAATTACTAAACAATATTTAAAACAATAATAACACGTAATAATCATTGATTATACATTGAGCTATGAAGTCATTCCAATTCTTTTCAATTATCTGTGTATATCTTAGTGGACATTCATTAATAATATTACCATCTTTATCTCTTACATGCTCTTATGTGAGTTGGATTCTAAATGACCTATGCAATTTGTATGCTTCTCTAAGTACAAAATTTTTATGTTCATCACCGACGTCATCATCATCCTACTAAATAAACTAGATAAGTAATGTGTTCATCCAAATAAATTAACATAAAGCAGCTTGAGTTAATGTTTTACTTTTATTTCCATCCAAAAAGTAATTGGAACTATTTGAGGGATGGTAACTCTAATGAAACTAATAAAATTGCTTCCATTAAGCCCAATTGGTTGACTCTTTCATTCCATTCAACCTTAAAAAAATGAAGGAGTAATTACATGAGTATATAAAAGAAACAATGTACCTTCGATTTATTTTCTAATGCCCTTAAGTAGGGGTGGGAATAGACTAGGTCAAGCCAGGCTTTGAAAGGGTTGAGTCTGACATATGATTTATTTTTTTGGCCTAAGCCTGGCCTACGACCTATCATAGGCTTTTTTTCCAGCCTGACCTGGCCTTTTTAATAGTTTGGCCCAGCTTGGAAGCATTTGTAAAGGCAACCATTATTACCTCTTAAAAAAATAAGGAACAACTACTGAGTGATTGACTAATTAAACGGTTACCAAATATGAAACTACTATCAAATATAGAATTGCTATCGAATATGGGACTGCTGAATATAGAATGATTACTAAGTGATTGCCTATTTGATAGAATTTAAAATAGAAAATAATATTAATAAATAATAAATATATATAGGCCGGCCTGTCAGACCTAATAGGCTTTTTTATAAGCCTGAGCTTGACATATTTAAATAAATAGACTTTTAAAATAGCCTAAGCCTAGCCTTTTTATTAAATAGGCCAGGCCATAGCCCCTACGGACAGCCTAACCTATTTCCATCCCTACCCTTAAGGTACCATAAAGCTTACCTCATATGTTGTTCCTTTTTTTTTTTCCTGCTCCGATACAATTCTTCATCACAACCACACACATATAGGAACATGTTTCCCACTACTTGAACCACAATCATCATCATGAGGAGAAGCCATTCAATTGAAAAAATAACATTAATAATTAGAATCAATAATAATGGGAATAAAAGTTAGAATAAAAACAATAAATAATTACACTTTTTAAGAAAAATACTCTACCGTGCACAATCAATAAGATATTTTTATCTTATTTGTTGGATTTTTATTTTTCTTATCTTTTATTGACACATAATAATGAATTGATCTAAATCCTTTCATCGTGGTCGTTTCTCTACAAATAATGTCATCTATAGTTGGATCAACTTTAAGTGATTGTGATGTATTAGACAAAGGGTCATCTTCAATATATATCTCTTCACAATCTTGTTTGTATTGATAATTTATTTTGTTAGGTAGAAGTACAATTAAAAACTTTTCATCGGTAGGATCAATGACATAAAATACTTGTTGATTTTGTGATGTTAAAATAAAAGGTTCATCTTTGTACCCTACTTTATTAACATCCATATTCATAAACCTGCACCTATCAATTTAAATGTCATGGTTGCTGTCAACCCACTTGCCATCAAACACAAGCACCACAAATGACGTGTAATCCAATTCTCATATACGTTTAATGACCCCAAAATATGACATGCTGATAACTGAGGGATTTCTATCTTTGACACTTAAGACATGCACAAATTGAGCTACGAGTGTGACACCACTATTTTGGGTAGTACTTTGATGATCATGTTCTCTGATATGAAATGTGTACTTATTAATAACATAACTAGAATAAGAAATAACATATACACTTGGATCAGCTGCTAGCTATCTCAATTTTTCTAAAATTGAATTAGTATTTTCAGTTAATTCTAAAAAAAATGCGATATTTTAGACAAGATGTAAATGTTCAACTGTGTTATCTTGTTATCCAATTGTTATTCCTATTGAGTTTGAATCTAAGTTTTTTATTATGCATTTCAACATATGGCTCAACCTCATCGACAATGTGTAGAACATACAAATATGCTCGATCACATTCAACGTTTGACATGGTCATTACATGATTTTGACCTATCCCTTCCCTTGATGTTCTCCCTGAGTGACATGACATTGGAAGTCCTATGGATTCAACATGGAAAGATTGTTAGTATAGAACTCAACAACTTTTTCAACTATATATCGTTCAACAAGACAACCCTCTAATCGACTAAGATTCTTCACTTACCCTTTTTAGGCAAAATGAAATAAATACCAATTAGTAGAAATTTCTCCAATGGAGCATAACCATTGGCAGACTTTAAACCCTTTAACTTGAGATCTTTCATTGATATCAAACTTCTAATGTTTGAAGAGTACTTCTCTATAACTTTAACTCCGCTAGGAAAATTGCAAAAAATAATTTTCTTATTTCTTGATAGAGTATAAGTTGTTGGAGGTAGAAATGTACATTTCCCCTTCTTTACCCATCCTAATTCAGATCTTAATCCTATACTTACCAAGTCTATCATTGCATTGATGTCGTCCTTAAATTTTCTGGAACATTGAGTAACGTACCAATGATACTATTGGAAACATTTTTTTCTCTATGCATGACATCAAGGAAATGTCTTACATACAATGACTTCCAATATTACAATTCAAAGAAAATTAATATTTTTTTTTTCCAGTAGCTTGGGACAAGTTCCCCAATAAAAGACTTTTCAAGTTTATTACTCAAAAGCTTTACCTTTTCATGTAATTGATTGTTCATCAACAATAATGAGCTCTATCTTCTTCAGATTTACCATTAAATATTTTCCTCCATTTTCGATAATGGTGTTTGGAGTTTAAGAATCTACGATGTTCAAGAAAAACATTTTTTTTTCTTACAATGCTCCAACTGCATCCAATATGTACTATCTTCACATATGGGCAATGCACATTTTCCTTTGATACTACATCCCAACATATTACCATAAACAAGAAAATTGTTAATACTTTCAAATACCATTTATCCAAATTTGATTAATTCTTTTCTATACCCATCATATATACCTTTACACTTGTCTCCCACATAAACTTTAAGTCTTAGATTAATAGAGTAAAGTATATGTCCATATCATTTCCCGATTGCTTGGGCTCATAAATTAGCATAACAACATCATAAACTTGTGTTTCATACATAACTATAGAGATAGGTTATAAATCAAAAATATCATCAGCCAAGTATTGTGAGAACTAATTTGGATAAGATGCGGGTTTATTCCGTTAGTAGATAATGCAAGACATAGGTTTCTTGGTTCTCGGTCAAAATCAGGGTAATCATTATCAATTTTCACCCATTGAGAAATGCAGAATGTTGAAGCATTCCATCAATAATCCTTTCATTTGCATGTCATCTTAAGTGTTTTGCATCTTTCACATTATGATACATGTGTCTAAATCTTGGTATTATAAAAAAATACCATAAACTTTTGGCTGGAATTGTTGCTTTTTTTATATATTGTAGCGCACTACATTTGGAGCACATATTTGATGATGCATATTCATTACAAAATAAAATATAGTGATTAGGACAAACATGTATCCTCTCATAACTAATGCTAATAGCATATAAAATTCGTTTGGCTTCATAAGTTCGACTAGGGTGCACATTATTTTTAGGCAAAATATATTTTAACAATGTTAGTATATATATAAAACTCATATCAATCCACACATTGTTTGCTTTTAAGTTATACAATTTAAAGACGATAATAATCTTGTGAATTTAGTACATCTATCATACAACAATTTCTCTGCATCACCTACTTGGGAACACATTATCTTTAGGAAAAATATCTTTAAAAATACTCGTAAGTCTGTAAAACTTATATCAAACAACCCATTGCTTGGTTTTAGGTTATACAATTTTATGCAACAAAAAATCTTGTAAATTTAGTACATCCATCATACAACAGTTTCTCTGCATTACTTACTAGCCTATCAAACATTTCAGGATAATCACAATGGTTTTCTTCAATTTCATTTATAATCTTATCAACTCGATCAAACTCATTTGGACTTGTGTCAATATCATTTGATGTAGTTCTCACATTGCTCCTCGAATAAGTATAGTGAGTTTCTACTTCCCCATGCATTGTTCAACACGTATAAATTTGATTAGGGGTGTAATAGGTCAGTTTGGTTTGGTTTTCTACGAAACATGAATCAAAACCAATGAAATTTGCATGAGTTTGTTTCATTTAGTTTTACTTGTTTTTTTTATAACTCGATATGAACCAAACTAAAGTTATGATATATTGGTTGGTTCAGTATGGGTGATTGAATTTCATAAAAAAAAAACAATAAACATTTCAATTTTTTGGCAGGATAAAAAATGAATATACAAGTGCAGCAACCATTTTAATTTCTTCCTCTAAAATAGAATTTGGAATTACTACAACCTCATAATTTAATCCTTTAAAAGACTAAAACAAAATATGCAATAACATTATGCTAAACATGTCATATCTTGATAAATTCAACAAGCTTATAATCAACAATGTTGTTTGGATCATCTTCACTATCTTTTCCTATAATAAGTGCTTTTGGTTTCTTATCAACTACCCTATTTAAATTTTTTAAGGAAAACCTTATAATTCTTATTCATGTTAGTGGTTCCACGACTAGAAGCTAAAGAATTTTAAGGCAAACCCTATTAGATTTTTTTTACAATAATTATATTCAACCATATTTTTATTCTTTTTAAAGTTCTCACAAGCTGAAGAATGAGGTCTGCTAGGTTTTTATTGCAATACCTCTTGTTGGACAACCGATTCTAGTTTTAAAAATGAACCTTCTATTGCCCCTTGTTGTGTTGCAAGTTGTTCTGAAATTGAAACTAGAGTGCAAGCAGTTTCCACATTCTCACTTTGTGAATTACTTTCTGTGTAACTTCCACTTCCACTTGCCATTTGGTCAACTTAAAATTACTGAAAATTCCAAAACAACATCTTAGCTTAGTGAATGTAATAAAATTGTATTTTTTTTTTGTTCTAAAGAGTTTAGCGGTCAAACTAACACACAATAAATATGGAGACAACAATCAAAATAAGAAACTATCAAAACCAAAAAAGGAAACAATAATCAAATAGACAACAATCAAAGTACACAAAAAAGGAAATAATAATCAAAACTTTATTGAATGTACAACACAATAGGAAATAATAATCAAAATAGAAAAAGGAAACAACAAAAAAGAATAAACTTTGTCACCTCAATGGAGCGAAACAAATTGTGATAGAAAAAAACTGAGACAAAGAAACAGAGAGAGGGAAATTAAGGAGTTACGATAAAAATAGAGAGTGAGGAAAGAAATGGTTGTGGATTGTGGCAGCGAGGAGAGAAATAGAGCGAGGTGAAAGGTGGCACGGTGAAAGGCGGCGATGCGTAATTTCAACAAGTGGGTTGTGAATGGCCAGGGGAGAACTGAGGAGGAGGATACGATATTGTCAATACTAGTGAGCATGAATGAATGAGAGATTATTGAGACGGAGTGTGACTGTGTTTATTTGAGGATATCACTAGGATTAGGAATTGGGCTTAATGGGTGATGGGTATGATTGTTGTAATAAAAAAAAGTTGTCTTATTGGACTATATTTTGATGTAAAAAATAAATATATAATAAAATATGAATAGTATAGGTTTGATTTGGTTTTTATTGGTTTTTAAAACTAAAATCCAATACTCGAACCAACAATCTTTGGTTTACATTGGTTTGGTTTTGCTTTTTATCAGAACAAAAAGTAACGGGTAATTTTCGGGTTGGTTTGGTTTGAATGTTCTGGTTGATAGAATTTATTTTATCCACTTACACCCCTAACTTTGATCCATTCCATAGCTTATTAAATAACCATGCAACTCACTTGCACTGACATCTTTTTCGTAAAAGCAACCTAAACAAGGTCATATGATTTTACTTGACACGTCCGTGTATTTTTAAAAATATAATAATAATAATAATAATAATAATAATAATAATAATAATAATAATAATAAAACTAACTTCCCACCCACTTTCTTTTTTTTCCATCCCACTTTTTCCTTTTCTTCTTCCCTTCCTCTCGACCATCTCCCCATTTCTCATTTTTTCTTTTCTTTTCTTTTCTTCTTCTTCTTCTCACTTAAAGCCAAGCTAGTCTACTTAAATTTGAAACTCATATGAAGGATATACAAGTTCTTGGGTGAAATTTTGGGTTAGGGTTTGTCTTCTAAAGAAGGAGAAGGGTACCCATCTCATGAGAGTTGCCGACTACTCTGAAAGTTGTTGGAGAGCAAAGTTAGACGATTCTCCATAACTGTGAGTTGACGACGACCATCGCCATATACTTTTATACTACTATTATTATTTTACTTGTTTTCTATATTAAAGTATTTATTGAAAATTTTGGGAAAACACAACCTTTGAATTTTATCTCAAGTTCGTCAATTATTTAATTTAATGGTCTTTGTTATATAATATGTTATTTGTTGGATTTACGTATGAGCTAAACATTTATTTTTTATGCGATTGAATATATTTTTTATGAATTATGATGAGATGATTTTAAGTGCGTGTTTTGGAAAATTGGTGTTATAATTATTAATGCGTTAGCTGCACCTAGTTACCACTTGTTGATTAGGGAAAGTTAACCGTTAGATGGAGCCGCCCCTACGAGAAAGGTCATCCGTAGGAGGAGAGGGCTATCAACGAGATGTAAGCTCCCTAATTGGTACGTGATGACACGTTGCATGATTGAGAGGAGAGGGACATCCGTTAGATGGAGCCGCCCCTAAGGGAAAGGCCACCCTTAAGAGGAAAGGGCTATCAATGAGATAAAGCCGCATCTTGATTCTAAAATTTTGTATTGTTACTTGTTTGACTTTTATGATGATTTAAAGGTTCATTTTGATTTCATTTCGTTATCAACTAGATTTTTAATATTTACGTCAAGCAATTAAACAGTTATTCGTGCCTTTTGTGTTTCCCTTCTAATTGTTGGTGGTTGTTGTCTCCTCACTAAGTCTTTGTGACTTACCCTTTATATTGCTTATTTTTTCAAATTCGCAAGCGGCTGCGTAGGAATCTATTATTTGATTCAAGTCTCAACATACTTTTTTTTTGGTAGGCCTCTTTGATCGAGGACCATTTTTTGTAACAGTTGTTGAGTCTATGTAAATTGCAGCTAATTTGGAGTTTAGAAAGTTTGTTTAGTTTTTGGAAAGTGTATTAAGAAATTTGATTATGTTATTTGAATTGTGACTGAATTGAGAATTTGACAGGGATTTCATAAATTTGGAAATGTTGAATTTACAGAGGATACTCTTTCGAAATTTCGAGTAAAAAGTATATATATATATATATTTTTGAAATGGTAGTTAATTGATAGGCTTGCCAGGCTAGGAGTATAGCTTGTGCGCCGGTCACGACATTTAAATTTCGGGTCGTGACATTACTAAGGTTGTCTGCTTGAGCAACAACAAACCTAACAAATTCTTTCACTCCATCTTCCTATGCATTTGACTGTTGTTTAGCAGACATCCATATATGATTCATAATATCTTTTTTTCGTGAGCAATAACAAACCTAACAAACTCTTTCACTCCATCTTCCTATTCCTTTGACCGTTGTTTAGCAGACATCCATATATGATTCATAGTTTTGTGATCTTTTCTGCATGAGCTCCAACCAACCTAACAAACTTTTTCACTCCATCTTCCTATTCTGTTGACTGTTGTTTAGGAGACATCCATATATGATTCATAGTTTTGTGATATTTTCTATCTACAAAACTTAAACAAAAAAAAGGCAAATCAATGAATGAAGCACAAAATTTTATGTCATTCAAATTCCCAATTCCTAAATATTCATGCATTTTATTAATAAGTCAGAATAATTAGCAGCATCCTATAAACAAGAGAGAAATGTGACTCAATATAAATTCTTTTATTATTATGTGTTCTTCATTTCTAAGAGTATTAGCACAAGTACCTTACTTAATCAAAGTATGTCGATCCATTAAAGTATTGTGTGTTATTAGCATTTCTTAAATTCTAATATAAAAATTTTCATTCGTAAAACATTGGACAATTAGCATTTTTTTAATCAAAATTAGTTGTATACAGAAAATGCAAGTGATTGTTAGGAAAATTGCAATGAATAACCATTTCATTCTCTTTAATAGTTAGTATATCCCCATGTACAGTTAGCATTTTCTTATATATTTTTGGTACAACAGTTATAACACCCCAACCATTACCGTTAATGGAAGTTCTACCTCACGACTTTCTCGCCCCCTATCCACCCAGTGAAAATAGCGAGTTTTGTCTTTCATGGGATTCGAGCTCGGTACATGGGATATAAGTACCACCTCTACACAGTCCCGCTTGGTATTGGGACTGTATGGATACAGTACTTATCTCCCAGGTATCAGGATGGAATCCCACGGATGATAAAAACTCGCTATTTGCATTGATGGATAGGGGGTGAGAAGGTCGTGAGGTAGCACCACCGATAACGGTAATGGCCTGAGTGTTACAACAATGATGTTAATGGCATTATACAATAAAGGTTTGTTAAAATTATACATTAATCTACTATTACAACAAAGACTTGGCAAAATTATACAATGCCACCATCACAACAAAGAGTTAACAAATCTTCCAACACAAATATAAATATTTACTTAAAACACAACACAAGTAACTATTACAACAAAGACTTGACAAAATTATACAATGCCACTATCACAACAAAGAGTATATGAGAACTTTCAAAACAAATATAAATATTAACTCAAAACACAACACAAACCTCAAGCACAACAAAAAACACACTAAAAACTAGGCCTGTGGTGACAAAGGATAATGTGACACGAAACCAAAACGACAAAGCTGCCACAACGCAAAGATGGTTGGTTTGAGGTTTTGTTTCTTGTTTTGAGAGGATTGAATAAGACATCTGGTTTTTTTTCTAAAGACGTTATTTCACAGTGTTTTCATGTTTGTTGAGAAAAAATGGATTTTTTGCCTTTGTTGAGAAAAAAAATGGAGTATAAGTGTCAAGCTAGAGGAAACATTGTGAGTATGAACGTTAAAGACATTATATTTTATTACAATTTATATCACTTATTGATAAAGCGCTATACATTCATAGTGTACATAGCACCTAGAGAATTTTTAATGCATTCATAATACTTACATGTAAAAAACACTATGCTTTTATAATGCTTACGTAAAAAACGCTATGTTTTTGTCTATTTGTGTAGTTTTTAATAACTTTTATAATATAAGCACTATGTTTTGTCTATCATTGTAGTTTTTAATATCACTCATAATACATGCGCTATGAAAACATAACTTTGGTGTAGTTTTAATAAAAAAAATTCCTTGTGATATGTGTCAAATTGCTATACAAAGAAAGTTTCATTATGCTATTAGAACTAGTCAATCAGCTATGATTTTTGATATTTTGCACGCTTACAATTGAGATCCTTATTCTATTTACTCTAGTCTAATCATAAATAATTTCTTACTCTTGTGGATGACTATAGTTGCTTTACTTGAATAATTTTGATGAAATTTAAAAGTGAAACTAGATATCACCTCATCAACTTTGTTTCTTACATTGAAACACATTTTTCTACTAAATTAAAGTGTTTGATAATGGGCCTGAATTTTCAATGAATTGAGTTTTTCAAATCGAAAGGGATCTTACACTAAAGGTCTTGTGTTGAGTATCCTCAACAAAATGGAATTGTTGAAATAACACCAACACATCTTCAATGTTGCAATATCTCTTTCTTTTCAGGCACACTTAAAAATTTCTGACATTTTTATATACAACATGCTTTTCATTTAATAAACAGACTACCTTCTCCTTTTATCAATAATAAAGATTCATTTACTTTACTTCACAATAAAGCTCATACTTTAATGCATATCAAATATTTTGGTTGTTAAGCTTATGTTTCCACTTTAAATGTTCACATAACGAAACTTGCGACACATGCTAGAAAAATTGTCTTTTTGGATTATGAAGATGGTACAAAAGGATATTTTTTATATGATTGACATACTAATGAATTTTTTGTTTCTAGAAATGCTATATTTTTTGAACACATTTATCTTTTCTCTGTTGTTACAAATGATACTCTTACAATTGTTATCCCTCAACTACATTCTAACACTACAGTCCTTGAACCCTTTGATTCTTTCTATAATCACACCAAGCCAACCCCTCATCAAGATCATAATAGTGATACTGAACACACAACTCAAACCAATGGTCTTGCATAACTTGTTCACACAAGTACCGTAGCCTATCCAACCCTTTAGACATTCCACTAGAATTACAACCAGACCAAATTATGTAAATGATTATAATTGTGAACTTCTTACAAAACCTACACATAAACCAATTCAATATTCTAACTAGTTGATTCTCTTATGTTATATTCTATCATATGTTAATTGCAATACTTCTTATGAAAACATTTGTGTATTTATTTCTTCTATAATCACTACTACAAAAACATATTTTAGCTGCCAATGTTAGCGTCGACCATGGACTCTGACGCTAACTAGCGGCGGTTCAGCAGACGCTAGCACGGATTTTTTTTTTTCAATCAGTAGCGTCTGTCAGGCCGATGCTAAGTAAAATATGGGAGATGCTACATTATTTTTTTATTTTAGTCAACATAATAGCATCGAATTGGCCAACGCTAGTTTGTCTGATTAATAAAATTTAATTTTTTAATCCTATTAAAAATAACAAATACTTTGACTAATCATTTATTTATTTATTTATGTATTTATTTATGTACGTGTGCATTATTATAGTATCTATTTAATTAACTAAATTAAAAGTTTTGATGTAATTTATCTATTCAATTTTGACTCAAATAACTTAATAAATTGGTTTTATAATTAAAATTAAAATTCTAATATTACTATTAATTTTAACTAAAATCATAATAAAAAAAACTTTATTTAAAAATAGTTCTAAAATGATAAAAATAAGAGAAACTATAAAATAAAATTTACTTATTAACTTATTATTATTATTATTATTATTATTTTAATTTTAGTTTTAGTTAAAAGAAAGGGAACAACTCTTTAATAAAGCAAAAAAGAAGAAAGGGAATGAACATCAAGAAAAATAGAAACCGTTTTAATCCCTAACATCTTCTTCTTCAAGCTGGAGTTATGCAAATCATTTCTTTCCTTCTTATTTCTGTCTATGTTCACAACCCGCAATGCGCGACATCCTCATTCAAAGAGAACATTCATACGACAACGGCAACCCATTCTATCTTCGTTTCATTTTTTCTCTTCCTCCTTCTTTTTTCCACCATAAAATCTATCTCCACCTTTTCAAAGGCATTATACATCACAGGTAAGAACTTGATTCGCCACCGTGACATTCTCCTTCTTCGTGGTTGTGTGTTATTTTTCCATTTATTTCTCATTAATTGATTAAGAAAACTAAAAACCCCAATTTTATTTGGAAACCTAACTCTTTCTCTGTGAAAAATCTGAAAATCAGTTTTTCTATGAAAGGTTAACTACATAGTTGTTTTACATCACCATTTGATCCATTTTATGTTCTTTAACTTTAAAGAACCAATTGTTATTTATAACATTAACGCATTTTCTTCATAAATTTGAGATTGGTTTACTTATTGTTAATTTTTGGTTGATTTGAAATGTTTAATTTGATACCAGATCTGATTTTTTGTTATCTATTTATGTCTCTCTTATATCCTCTTCCACTTTTGTGAATCTGATTTTTTATTATCTATTTATGTCTCTCTTATATCCTCTTCCACTTTTGTGAATCCGATATGCTATTAGCTTTGGTGTTTCGATAATGAAACTGGTTTAGAATTCACACTATGTTCCTTTATGTTTTGTTTTCATTGTGAAATTGTGAGTTTCAGAAACACTCTTTACATTTGTATGGTTTGGGAGTTTTTTTTATATCATTTTGCTGGCACTCCTAGAATTTAGGAGGAATACATGGCTTAACACTGACCACTAGTTGCTAAGAGTAACTTGTACCTCCGCACAAAAGAAGGGTACGGTTGATTGAGAAACCTTTGTCATTTTGTTGGATTTTTTGTGTATAGTAAAAATACTAAATTGAATCGTTGGTTTTTATTTGTATATTTGTTTTTATTTTGAAGTACTGTGGAATTGGTTTCAGGATGGGAGTAGATCAATTGATTTAGAACTGACAACATTATCAAGTGTCGATCATATCTAAATGACTCGATGCAGACTTTCAAGGCAGATACATTGTTCAAGAAATAATCAAAGAAATGCCTAAAAATAGACCCATTGATACTAAAGGGAAGAAAAGGTTTAAAGGTATATATCCTTGTTTTCAACCTATACCTTAGTGTTGTTTTAAGTCAATAGTTAAAGGAACTTTTGCACTGCCAACAAACAGTTTGGAGTTTTTGCACAACGGTGTCTCTTTCAATAGTTAAAGAAACCTTAGCATTGATTTAAAGGTTTGGAGTCTCTTATTATTTTGCAACTCATACTGATGTTAAACCAATTCAGCTTGGAATATGGAGTTATGATATACAAAATGTCATTTGTCATTATATACACTTGATTGCATGTTTAGTTTGGTCCTTCAACTTTTGTTAACATGTGATTGTGATCCCCTGAATATTTTTGTTCAAATTTAGAACTCTTAATTTGTTAATTGCTGCAATCATGTGCTGGCAATTTTTTTTCCTTATCTTAATCCTCATTTTGTTTTCTATCAAGTTTTTGGGGTTATGGAAATGAGATATGAAATCTCTGCAACATTGATGATATATGTGTGACTAATACTATTACATATAATTGCATATTTTGAATAATTTTACCACTGCATTGCATTCTCTACAACCACTCAAAGTTCCTGGTTTCAAGTTAGACTTAAAATTGTTTAATGATAATTTTAGCATTGGAGAAGTTCTTGTTTGTAAGCTTTAAACTATTTGTGTGATTTATAATGGAAATGCTGGTATGACTGGATGTATTAAAATTTCTTTTTGTGGAAGATGTTAGTTCATTAGTTGCAAAGTAAATTAATTATTTTGTTACCACACATGTATATAAATTTATTATGTATCTTTGTAATGTATCAAAGTGTTAGTTAATTAATTAATTTCAAAGCCAGTTAATTATTCTGATATTTAGTTTGCATTTGGTTAGCACATATTCAATTGATTTTCATTCAGCATCTTTCATATTTTCTACCTCCAAAGGTTTCACATTCAATAGATTTCTAACAATTCATAGATGAATTTGTTCTTACTACGAATACTTTTGTGCTATATAAGTGAAAATACTGCACTAGTTTTTCATTAGACTAGGCTCATCAATCATCATCCTCTTGGGATGAGATTCATGGCTTTACATTTGTTGAGTTCATAACTAGTACCTTGACTCTCTCAAATAATTGATTTAGCCATATATGCCATTTAAGCAGGGATTGTATTTGTACTATCATACTTACTAGCTGACATATGATGATATTGATTTTTATATTTTATTTTTCAAATTTTGAAGGCTTTGTTGAAAATGGGAATTCGTGGTGTCACTGTATCTGATGCCAGTGGGTTTGGTGCTTAGGTTGGTTCAAAAGAGAGGCAGGGAGGTACGTACATCGCTGACTAAAAGTAAATTAAAAACTGAAAATGTATTCTATTAATAAGGCTTCTGCAAAGCAAATATGTATTTACCCTTCATTTAAAGTCAAATTTAAGTTCAATGATGTACACACCCTTGTTAACTTCTTAGACAAATTTGTGTTAAGAGTCTAGAGGAGTTTTTCTATTGTCATACATGTTTAAAGTCAATTTTTTTTATAACTAAACTAGTTGTTAGAGTAGTCAGTTTATTTGAATGTAAGATTCATTTGCTTGCCTTGATTTCATATCAAATGTTTGCGGTTCTAAAAATTTTGCTACTTTTTATGCTGCAGCTTTTTGTTTGTTTCATTAAAGTAAGTCAATTAAATTATTCATTGTTCTGTTTGCCTTTATGTCTACCGATCCTAAACATGCAGCAAAAGAAATTAGTGGTAAATTTAGTTGTATTTGATCATAAACAATGGCTTTTGCAGGCTGAAACGTTATAAAGGGTTCAAGGAGGGGAATAGACATTGAACATGTGAATATAGATATAAAACTATGATATGCCTGACGGTGCAGACACATGCACATGGTACAATTTAAATCTTATCTTTTTCTTGTTTAATTATTAAAATTGGTTTACATGTCCCTTTATTATATTAATTATCATTTCATTTGTTGGATTAAATTGTAATCAGTTTGGCCGAGCTGGAAGGTTTGGCACCAAAGGTCTTGCAATTACATTTGTTTCATGTTAAACTGATGTGAATGTTCTCAACAATGTATGACCACTGACTCTTTTTTGTCACCAATTTACATTGTATAGTTTTATTAGAAAGCAGCCATAGCAGTGCCATGGTTCAGTGTCAATCACATAGGATGTCATATGAGCAATGTGGTGTATGGATAGTGATGTTGTGACTTACGGTTGTCCTTTATCAATATTGCTTTTGAGTTTCTGTCTACAGTTTGTTTTATTGTTAAATCAAGTAATAGCTTGTTGTCTTTGCATCTCCAGCATTACTCATTACTCACTAAGTCACTTATCTCACATTCTTCTTTCTTAACTTTTTTACTACCTTAACCAAGCAAATCCATATATTAAATATAAAAACTTAAATAAATTTACAATTAGCGTCAGCTTTGTCCGACGCTAATCACAAGTTGATTTTTCAATGTTGACCATAGCGTCGGCCTGACCGACGCTGCACAACTAAACTTGACTTCTATTTTGACAGTAGCGTCGAAAAGACCGACGCTAACAATTTCGTTGATTTCAATCTGTTGACGGTAGCGTCGGTCATCCGACGCAATTATTTTTACATATGACATGTCAATTTGTTCTATTTTTGTTGATAGCGTCGGGTTAGAGTCAGCTTAGCCGACGCTAATATAGCGTTGGATGGCTTTTGTTCGACGCTAATCCGACGCTAAATCAACATTAACGTCAACTTTTTGCCTATTAGCGTCGAATTTGGCCGACGCTAAATTTTGTTTTTCAGTAATGAATTAAACCTAAGACTTATACTCAAGCATGTAAACAAGATTGTTGACAAATTGCTATGAATAATGAATAGTATGCCCTTGATTCTACTCTAACTTGGTATATTGTTGATCTACCAAATGGTAAGACAATATTGGTTGTAAATAGATGCACAAAGTTAAACATCATGTTAATGTCTTGGTAGAGAGATATAAAGCCAAATTAGTGGCCAAGAGATACACCCAACTTGATGGTGTGGTTTTCTTTGACACATTTTCACCTATTGCCAAATTAACAACTTTAAGAACTTTTCTTGCCTTTGGTTCTATTAAAAGTTGGTTTATTGAACAACTTGATGTAAACAATGCTTTCTTACATGGTGACCTGCATGAGGAAGTTTATATGACTATACCTCTATGTTATAAAATTTATTATGACAGTAACAGAACTACCAAGGTTTGCAAGCTTCATAAATCAATTTATGGTCTTAAAGAAACTAGCTGGCAATGATACTGATCCACTATCACACACAGGTGAAATACCATTAATAAAATATAAATAGAGGTAATAACTCGAGTCGTTTTGTAAGGACTTATGATAGAAAATATTAACCAAATTGAATGTTGAAATTAGAAGGGGTCTTTTTATTTATAATTTTTTTAACAGATGAGCAAAACGATTAATCCATTGATTCGAGTTTCAAACCTATCACATATTTTATTAATGAGTTTAATTTATAATTCGTGATTTTATTCTTGTTTGACTATAGAATGGATCAAACAAGCGCCGCAAAATTATCAAAATATCAAAATATTATAATTAACAATCAAGTGCCGCAAAATTATAATTAAATTAAATTAGAAACCGAAACCAAATTATGTCAAATGAATTTAATCGATCCTATTGAAATTCAATTTAAGCAATAAGAATATCAATATAATCAAATAAACAGAGATAAAAGCATGAAGACAAGAGTGTAACCTAAAGTGTTTGTGAAACTCTGAACTCATCGATTAATCTTATAAAATCAGCCTTCCAACAAATTAAAACAAAAAGTGTTTATTTCTTGTATCAATCTGAATCCTAAAATTTCATCCTCTAGAACGGAAAGAAAACTTCTAATATATGGTACTCAATTTTGGGCTTTAAACCCTAAAGCCTAAAATATTACAAAAGTCCAAATTACGAAATTTACAATTTAGGCCAAGTAAAGTTTGACATTGCACTTTTATTCCAACACAAATGTTGTAGCTCTGATTTTTAGCTTTCCAACACTTGCTTGTTTGTGTCAATCTAATATCCGGAGCTCAAGTTATGGCCTACAAAGCAAATAAGGGGAAAATGCAAATAATAAAATTATAATTCAATTTCGACTCAAAGTTTAGAAATAAGATAAAAAAATTCTTCTAAGCTATGGTGAGAGAAAAAAAAATTCTAGCTTAAGTCAATCATAATAGTTTTTTTTTTTTTTATCACAACCAAGGCAAACAAGAGGATAAGTTAACCAAAGAATACATCATAAGTGATACAGTCCTCCCAAGATATGAAATTCTCTCAACCACTCAAAGTATTTGAGCTACTGTTTACACTCAAAGCACATCAGGAAAGCTAGCACTACCATAGGCTTGACAAGCCTCTATAATCTATATTTGAAACACATGTACATAATGATCAAAAGGTTTTTATTCAGGTTGAAACATGGCCAAGGTAAGGGTGAGATAATCCTAAGGAGACTAGGGTTGAAAATCAAAGAGGATAAAGGAGTAATGATTAAGAGAGAAAAACAACGTTAAGAAGTAACTCAACAAAATATCATTGACTTTTATCCTCACACTCTCTTTGCTCACAACACAAACATTTTCCTCATTTTATTCCTCATATATTTTTTTATAACCCTCAAATTTAACTAAACAAGTGGAGCACCCCCACACTTATTTTAGGAAAGACTCTTTTATCCTCGAAGATTGGGTCAATTCATTGTTTTTCACTTTTAGGCTTGTAATGAGCTATATAACAAAGAATGGGATAATTAGGCTCAAAGGGTTTTAAAAAATGGATAATTGTAGGGTAAGCTTAATTGGCTAATAGCTTAACAAGAAAAAAAAATGCCTAGATCATTTCAATATATGCATGCAGACACGAGTCAAGTCAAGTTCTGGTGCAACTAGCAATCGTGAGTGAGATAGTACACAAGAAGAAAAAAAGATGGAAAAGTGTATTCCGTTCATAATAAGGCTAAAATATCTCACATAGGTTAATGACTTGTCACAAATGATACACAGTTTAGCATTTTAATCCAATTTATTTTACCAAGAATGCAAAAATACTATCCAATCATGTCAGTCCAAACAAACTCACAACACTTACAACCACAAAATCTGATGAAAAAGCATGTATATAACAAATAAAATCCTAAATAATATCCCCACACTTAAATTATACATTGTCCTCAATGAAAGTAACAAGTATAAAATAAGAGTAAGGATAGGGAGTTCCCTGTTCAATCTTTAGTGTAGGTGAGCTTTTCCAAGAAGAGTTCTTCTATGGTAGCATCTTCAAGCCCATAGCCCTCATGGAGTAGCTTGAGGCGTTGTCCATTTACTTTGAATACTTTCTCGGTGTTTTTACATTTTATTTCTACTGGACCATGAGGAAAAATGTTAGTAACAAAAAAATGTCAATCCATTTCGATAGAAGTGTCCCAACCATAAGTTTCAGATGCGAGTTGAACAATAAAAAAATTTGGCCAATGGAGAATTCCTTCCTGAAAATCATCTTATCAGGAAAGTACTTAGTTTTCTCTTTATAGATCCGAGAGTTCTCATAAGCTTCAAGTCTAAACTCTTCAAGTTGTTGCAATTGAAGCTTTTTCTCCAAACCCGATTTCTCCATCTCAAGGTTACAACTCTTGACCGTCCAATAAGCACGGTTCTCTATTTCCACTAGGAGGTGGCATGCCTTATCAAACACATGTCAATAAGGGAAAATCCCTTTTGGTGTTTTGTATGATGTTCTGAGCCCAAAGAGCTTCTTCAAGTTGGTGGCTCCAGTCTTTCCTATTTGGCTGCACCATCTTTTCTAAGATCTGTATGATTTCCATGTTTGAGATTTCATATTGCCCATTAGTCTGGAGATGATAAGGTGTAGAAACTATGTGCACAACCCTTTACTTCCTAAGCAAAGCGTCCATGGTGCAGTTGCAAAAATGAGTGCCTTGATCACTTATGATGGCACAAAGTATTCTAAATCTGCAAAAAATATTTGATCTAATAAAACCTATAAAAAATTTAGAATCATTAGTCCTACTAGGTATTGCTTCCACCCACTTTGAAACATAATCAATAACTAGTAAAATATAGACAAAACCAAAAGATACAAGAAAAAGGGGTCATAAAGTCAATGCCCCACACATCAAATACTTCACAGAAAAGCATAGGTTGTTGAGGCATCTGACTCCTACGAGTGAGTGTTGTTCTTGCTATTTGGGATTGTTCATAAGTTTTGTAAGTCTCAAAAGCATCTTTAAACAAGGTGGGCCAAAAGAAACCCGAGTCGAAGACTTTTCTTGCTATCCGTTGAGGACCAAAATGTCCCCAAGATTGAGAGGCATGAGAAAAATGAAGAATGGATTGCGCCTCATGGTGGGAAACACAATGCCTAATCACTTGGTCACTACAGAATTTCCACAAATATGGATCATCCCACACATAGTATTTGGTATCACTTTTAAGTTTGTGGATTTGTGTTCTGGATGCATGTGCAAGAAAGACTCTAGAAACTTTATAATTAACTAAATCAACAAACCAAGGAGTTACCTCACACAACTGTAGCAGTTGCTCATTAGGGAAGTTATCTTGAATGGGGATGGGGTCCTCAACTATTTGTATTTTGCTCAAATGATTTGCCACCAAATTTTCAGCTCCACTCTTATCTTTAATCTCTAAATCAAATTCTTGGAGTAACAACATCCACCAAATCATTCTCGGTTTCGCTTATGGTTTCTTCAACAAGAACTTCAAAGATGCATGGTCAGTAAAAACAACTACCTTCAAACCTAGCAAATATGATCTAAACTTACAAGTGTTAAAACAATAGCTAAAAGTTCTTTTTTAGTGGCAGTATAATTAGCCTGTGCATAATCTAAAGTCCTAGAAGCATAATAAATAACATGGGCAGCCTTACCAACCCTTTGTGCAAGGACTACTCCCACTGCATAGTTAGATGCATCATACATAATTTCAAAAGGGATGGTCCAATTGGGTGGCTGGATTATGAGAGTAGAGGTCAGTGTTGCCTTTAGGAAATCAAACACCTTGCATTTGTCATCAAAGGTGAAATTGACTTCTTTTTGCAACAAATTTGATAGCGAAAGAGCTATCTTGCTGAAATCCTTGATAAAGCGCCTATAAAAACCTGCATGGCCAAGAAAAGAACGAATCTCACGGATGCAAGATGGATAATGCAAATTAGAAATCACGCCAATCTTGGTAGGATCCATTTCTATCCTATATTTAGAGATTAGTGTCCTAAAACTATGCCTTGTTCAACCATACAATGACAATTTTCATAATTCAGCACAAGGTTAGTTTCAATACATCAATGCATCAAATGAGGAACCATACACACTAAAATCATCCATGAAAACTTATATACAATTTTCTATCAAATAAGTGAAAATACTAATAATGCAGCGTTGGAAAGTGCCAGGAGCATTGCGTAGGCCACAGGGCATCCTCCTATAGACAAATGTGCCAAAAGGGCAAGTGAACATGGTCTTTTATTGGTCCTTTGGTGTGATATAGATATGAAAATAACCAAAAAAAAACCATCAAGAAAACAATAATGTGACTTACCAACCAACCATTTAAGTATCTGATTAATGAATGGTAAAGGAAATGATCATTTCTAGATGTCTTGTTTAGTATCCTGTCATCGATGTATACCCTCTAGCTGTTCTACACTCGTGTAGGGATATGTTCCACTATGAGTCCAATTTTCTTAGGGATTACCTGCACCGGACTCACCCATTAACTATCAGATATGGGGTATATAATGCCTGCTTGCACGAGCTTGGTCACTTCTTTTTTTTACAACATCCAAAATTAATGGGTTAAGTCGCCTTTGGGGCTATGTGGCTGATTTTACCCCATCCTCCAGTAGAATCCTATGCATACATATGGATGGACTAATACCAACCAAAGTTCATCCAATTATCTTACTGTGTTTTCTCAAAATCTGCAACAACTTCTCTTCCTGTTTATCTTCAAGTTTGGCTGAAATAATCACATGTAACTTGCCACTTCCTTCTAAATATGCATATTTCAGATTTTCAAGAAGTGGTTTAAGCTTTATAGTCGGAGGTTGTTCAATGGAAGGTACAATGTTAGTTTTCGAAGCTAAGTCTGCAAAATCAATTATATTAGTAGAAATATCAATATCAGCACAATGATCAACCTACAAGGTAGCTTCTGTACATAATTCATAAGTATAAGTATCATCAAAACTAGACAATCAAAGAAAAATGAGTAGCAAACATATTTGGGTAAGTGTCATCAACCAAATCAACAAGCAATTCAATTTGAAAAATAGAATGCTCTTCTATGGGGTGTTTCATAGCGTCAAAGATGTTAAATTTTACAATGCTGTCACCAAATTCCATGGATAGAGTTCTAGCATGCACATCAATTTTTATTCTAGCAGTTTTCAAGAATGGTCTGCCTAAGATGATAGACGCCCTGTTGGACTTATTCTTTTTCTCTCCCTCCATGTCTAGAATGTAAAAATCTGCAAGAAATATCAATTCATTAACTCGAACAAGTACATCCTTCATAAATCTAGAAGGAAGAGCATTGCTATTGTTCGCCAATTGAATGGCAACACATGTACTCTGTAAAGGTCTAAGAGCAAGAAAGTGAAAAAGAGATGTAGACATAACATTAACGAAAGCTCTTATATCTAACATTGCATTTTCAAATTGACTATTGCCTATGGTACATGGAATGGAAAAAGTTCTTGGATCTTTGCATTTCTAAGGCATGTGTTGAATCAAGGTTGAAAAATTTCACCCCATGTTTACCCATTTAACCTTATCTTGTGTGTGAACAAATCTTTTAGAAATTTTGCATATCTTGGAATCTGTTTAACTGCTTCAAGGAAGGGAATGTTCACTTCCACCTTCCTAAATGTATCTAGGATCTCCTTATCCCTATCTGCCTCGTCTATTTTTTTTAGTCTTCACTGTCCTTTGAGGAAAAGGAAGTGGTATATTTTGCTCAATTTCAACAGTTTCAAGTATCAAAGTGTCCTCAGCAACCTTGTTATTTTTCACAATAGTTTCAAGTACCTTTGGTATTTTAACAGTTTTCTCAAACCTCAATGTACTTGCGCTGACATTGGGAGCATTTGGATTTACTACTGATTGTGCAGGTATTTGGTTTGATCCATGAGTCTGCAATTGGTTAATTGAAGTGACTAGCTGACCAATCTTTGTTTCCAAATTTTGAATGGTGGAATTTGTTCTTTGTTGAAATTGGAGATTCTAGATAGTCATATGCTTAACGAGGTCCTCAAATGAAGGTGTATTGTTTTGCTTTTATTGAATATTTTGTTGCTAGTTCTGCTGCCTAGGTTGCTATTGTGCAGATGAATTCCCCCATCTCAAGTTGGGATGGTTTCTCCAACCAAGATTGTACCTGTTAGATGACAGATCATAGTTGGCTTAAGTATTGTATATATTTGCTGGATATGCTTGAGGAGCATCAACAATTGGATCTTCTTGGGATGTAGGACATGAATATGTAGGATGCTCTAGAGAAGTACAAATACCACAAGCCACTACTTGGGTTTTACCTATTGCCAATTCTTTTACTAAAGATGTAAGCTCATAAAGTATATCTTCTAAATTCTTGTGGGAAGAAGCTTGAATTTCATTCACACCTCTTGTCAACACTGTTGAATAGCTTCTTGTTGTAAACAATTGAGAGTTATTGGACTTGTTCTCAATCAAAGTCTTTGCCACTGCTGGAATCTTTTATCAAGATTGAAATCTATGTATTCGATAAGGGTGGGAATAAGGAAGATCAAATCAGGCTTTGAAAGACTTAAATATGACATATGATTATATTTTTAATTTCAAGTATGACCTATGACTTACTCCAGACTTATTTTTTCGCCTTATTTTGACATTTTTTAAAAGTCTAGTGTAGCCTAAAAGCTTATTTAAAACTCTATTTCACATTAAAACATTTATATGTTATATTTTACATTTTTTAGATAGACTAATTTAGGCCTTTATATATCAAGGAAAGCTAATGTAACATCATCACCATGTATATAGAATATGGTAATAAATTCGTATATTTTAGTTAACTCAGAGGCAAGCAGTTAAAATATCGTAAGTATGATCACTTAAATGACTTGCAACTATATAAAATACATAGTTTATAAACACTTTTATATGTACCAAGTAAGTTAAAATAAAATCTCTAGCAAATATTAAGGTCTAAGGTATCCTTTGATACTTCAGAATTACATATCATATTAATCAAAAATAAAATCTAAGCAACAAAATCATCTAATATTGGAGTCTAGCCATTAGCCCCTCTGATCTGCTATGATACATAAGAAAATAGATGGTGAAATAATAACATAAGTGAGTTCTAAAAAGGGGAGGGGTAGTTCAAAAATTCTTTTTCTTAAAAATGGATTTCATGCTAAAAATGGATAACATATTCTTAAGTTTTCGCATGAAGACATTGTTTAATCCTTTTTTTTCCTATGACCATGAAAAACATAACTTAAATCCTTTTTTCCTTAAAGTAAGAAATTAACATATCATTTTTCTTTTTCTTAGAGTACAGAAACGTTTCTCAATTATCTTGATGTGGGTCACCAAGATTATTGAGACCTCTTGGTAAAGTTGGTCTGACCATGACCCTTAATCGGCATCTCGATTCGTACTTCAAATGTTCGATGTATGAAATAATCCTCAAATGTCCTACCGTGTACTTGGACCATGAATGTCATGACATAATGAATGGAATACATATGTATGCAATACACATTCCATCAACACATCTAATGCAATCACTTAGTCAAACTTAGTATGCTAATACATAACTAGAAGATAAATTAACTTCAATCATTCATCAAGGAAAGTGTTAATTGAGTACTCGTTTAATTGGAACCATTTATTAGTTTACGCATTATGATCTAGGGAACTTGGACCAGAGGAGACAACATTAGAAGAAGCATGATTAGAGGCAGACTCACAGGTAGCACGATCAAAGGTAGAATTAGAGAAAGTATGATCAGGGGTAGACTCAAAGGCAACATGATCAGAGACAAACTTAGAGGTAGCATGATCAAAGACAGATTTAGCGAAAGCATAATGAGAGGAAGATTCAAATGCAATATAATCAGAGGCAGACTTAAAGGTTGCTTGAATGAAAGAAAACTAGAGTCAACCAAATAGACAAAAGGAAATTTGAGGTAGGAAAACGAGTAAGAGGCATAATAGCCTTTAGAGAGAGTTAGCGAAAAGGTTAAAATCAAACCTAAAAAATCCACATGTAAAAGGTGAAAACTGTTCTAGGAAAAGAACTCACAATTTTGCTTAGAATAATCCCCTTCAACTCGAGCTGATTTGTGGGAGTTGCCTGCTCTTATCAGCTTTCATTTTCTTCCGTTTTTGTGCCTAGTTGCAGCTTTGACTATTTCCCTATCTTTATTTGATACTATTTTGGTTGGTTACTAGAGATTGAGAGTGGAAATTGTACATGCAAAGGGTCGACAATAATTGACCTCAAATAATTGATGCTTTTGGTGGGAATTTGGAAAAAAAGGGGAAAATTTGATGAATAATGAAGAAAGTGAACAATAACCGGGTGTTGGTGTGTTTTTGAGAGAGTGGTAGTTGAAACAAATGAAGGCTGGGATGTTTTAGTGTCCGCGAGGAAGAAAAAAAGAGAAAGAAAAGAGGTGTATTCCATCATTTGACACTTGGATTGATTAACATTATCATTTTCCTATTCTAACCTTGATCCTAAATTAATATTACTAAACTAAGTATTAGTTTTTTAATAGAACTTCTAATAATCTCATTATTATTTTAATCTTGTAAATATCCTATTTTAATAATTTTTTAACTAATTGAATTTTAATAATCTATTTTAATGATCTAATTACTATCTAAATCTTCTAAGTTAGTGAGAGAGTTGTTACAGCTAATAAAATAATAAACATAAGGAAAACTAATAAAATTATAACTAGCAAGTCTGCCACAACCTTCTAAAAATAACAACAACAAAACAAAATGAACCCCAAAATTAGCAAACTGCAACAAGTCATTCAAAAAATTACAAATTAAACAAAATGAACCCCATAATTAACAATAAATAAAAGACATTGTAAACATCTAAAAACTAAATTTGAACAAATTCTTGTACATAGATTAGACAACAAAACACACTTTAAGCCCAAGGAAGGAAAAAAAATGATATCAAATCTTCAATGTGATTTGCATCTCTTGTTTTTCAACTTCAAAATTAGAAGAAAAAAATACATATATGTTAGACATTGGGCTAAAAAATACTAAATAAATAAATGAAAAAATTCTTAAAAACTAAATAAATACTACTTGATAAAATATCATAGCATATATGAAATATTAACCTTTGATTTTTTTCTTCATGTTATACTTATGACGAAATCAATCCCTACCATAAATGAGAGCTTCAACAGATTATTTATTTAATTTAGAGCAAAATTCATAAATAACTCTACCTCCATCACTAAATATTGACTCTGATTCCACAATTGAGATTAGAATAGCTAGCACATCAATAACCATCTTAGACAAGATCTTATATTTCATCATGTTGTTCCTCCACCAGTCTAAAGCACTAAAAGATTTAGTGTTAGGAACGTAAACAACTTTGTCAAGATAATATTGTAATTATGATTTTACTGGAGGAACAATTTCATTTTCATTCAAAATGCTCAAAATTTCGCAAATTCAGCTACGATTGCAACATTCTCTTGGGAGGATGATAAATTATTACTACGAAATTAACAATTGGAGACAAAGAACCTTCCCAACATAGAACTACATACACATCATATAATTTTTCCAATAAACTCCCAACCTTCTTTATATTCTCATCAACAATTTCTTTGGATTTATATAAAGGGAAAATATATACGCACCATATAAAATTTGCACCAATGATCCAAAACACTAACAATAGCCATCAACATATTACACTCCCCTAAGTATTTGTTAAACTTTATTTTCAGCAGACCTACCATTTTTGTCATAAAGGGATCTTCATCTTCAGCAACTTTATTGAGTATTGTTTAACCTTCCAAACTTCTGCTATATACACATTTGCAGTATGATATTCACTACTTATATTTAAAATAGTAGTCATATTAAACACTTCAAATAATAATAAGGTGACCTAATAAAGTACAAAATTAAACATTTGATAAACTACCTGATATCACATGAGTTGCACGATAAAATACTTCTAACAACTTACAAACTTTCTCAACTTTGTTTCATTCTTCAAGTGAAAGGACACAATCATAATGAGGCTCTATTACTTTGTAGGCTGCAAAGGCAATATTAAATTTCAAAGTAGTTGTAAACATATTAAAGGTTTAATTCCCTCTTGTTGGACAATCAATGACGAGATTCCTTTTTTTTCACGTGCTTTTGCAATACCACATCACAAAATATTTATAGTCTTGCATTGTTGTGGTTAATATATTTGACACTGTCACATATATTAAAAATATATCCTTAATTTTACTAAGGCCGACTTGCACTAACAAAGAGCCACCAAGAATTAACTTACTACTTAAAGATAAATCATCTTTGAGACATATTAAGCATGAATAATTGCAATAGCATTATCAACAGGTACTAAAAAAATTTATATTTCCAATCCTAAGTTTTCAAACATTTATATATAACGCCAGTCACATAAATACCACACCTTGGAGGGGGCACTTTCACAAAACTCTTTTTTGAAGATTTCATCCTACATCAATAAAATGTCATGCGATAACCATATATTTAACTACTTGATGGCTAGCTACATTTGTGTAGTTAAAATAATCTTGCTCATAGTTTCTAAAAAGTTATTCTCCGTCTCAAATAGTGCCAAACAATCACTTCTTTTTGTTTTATGAGTAACCTTATGAAAATATGGGTTTCCATATTGGAAACCAAACATCCATATGTCATCCTCGACAACACTAAAAGGATATTTGTGAACCATGATAGCAGTTGCAATTATTTCCCATATCTTTTCATTAGAGTATGTAAACACTAGGACTAATAAAAAGGTTACTTGAATTAGATGGGTGACATGAAATGATAACTTGTCTTATTCCAGCAGTTATCTGCAACTTCTTTTGATTGCACCTCTAGTGTGTCTTTTTAAATGGCTAGTGTTAGCTCTTGGTCCTCTAGTAGACAATTTAAGTTTACAATTTTCTCTTTTTCCCAACAATTGCACCTTTGTTTTTCGGAGGATTGTCATTTTCATTTGCTTGTGTTTTAGCTTCTACTTGAGTTGAATCTATAGGCACATGTTTGCTAGCCTTATTATTAGTCATATGAATGGATGGAATTGGTTAAATTTTTTCTAAGAGAGAAGACATTTGCTGAACAAAATAAAAATGATAAAATAAAATATATTATATAGTTATACTAAGTTGAATAATGGAAATAAAAGAAATACAAAATAATGTTTTTAAAAAATAACATTAAAAAGGATTATTAATAACATGAAAATCTAAAAATAATGTAATGATAGTAAGATGTATATTATTGAAACATTTTCTAAATTCATCCAAGCATGACATCAACCCCACAAACTCTTGTAATAGCTCCTTGAGTCTCGAAAAGGAATCGAGACCGTTGGCACCGAGTTAGCGGTGGGGAGAACTCTGATATGTTAATGTTGTTGTGGTGATTTATGGTTGAAAATTTTAGAGATTGAATATGGTAATTAATGTTTGGAAACTTTGGGGATTTATGTTAGGTGAAATTGATGTGTTCATAATTAATATTATGAATTTTTTTTAGATGAAATTTATGTGTGTTGGTGGAAATTTAAATTGGTGTGAATAAATATGTTTGAGTATGCTATCTATTTTTACTTAAAAATCATTAGTGTTAAATGAGTATTAAAAATGGGGAATCTTTTAATAGCTGCATTTACTTAATGATTATGGTGAAAAGAGTCAGAGTAGGCTTATGCATTTCATAATACATGGTGACCGCGATGGGGCCATGGTGATAGTGGTGACCGTGATGGGCCACGGGATGATGCCATGTGAATTGTTGGTTCATCTTATCCTTGCGGGGGTTGTCGCATCATGCTGATCTGTGAGAGATTGCACTCTAAAATGTGTTGATCTATGAGCGATTGCACTCTAGAAAATTGTGTTGGTCTATGAGAGACTGCACGTTAGTAAATTGTGCTGGTCTGTGAGCGACTGCACTCTTGTATGTCGTGCTGGTCTGTGAGAGACTGCACGCTAGTAAATCGTGCTGATCCGTGAGAGATTGCACCTTGGTAATTAGTACTGGTATGTGAGAGGCTGTACAATTATGATTTACACCCCTCGAGGAGGGCTTTGGTTTGGAATTCTGAAATCATGCATTTTGGCATATACGCATTGTATTAGAGTGTTTGGCATGCGAGTTATGTTTGTTATACTATGATGATTGTGTATACATATTCGATTGTTGTTGTGAGTTGTCGTAATTGCTTTGAGGTGTGAAGTTGGGTTGATTAAGTTTTGGTGTTAATTAAGTGTTCATAATTGATAATATTAATATTTGAAGTGTTGATTGATTCATAGCTATTTTAGTTAAAATTTGATCACATGCATTGTTTTGGGCATCACATGCATTGTTTTGCTCGGAGTGCAAAAGTTTAAGTGTGGGGGAATTTGATCATAGCATTTGGGCACATGTTTTTAAGTTTTTACTTTGGTATTTTAAAAGCTCTTTATAGCTTAAATTAATATTTCTAGCTTGTTTTTAAACTTTGGGTCGAATTTGAATTATAATTTTATTATTTACATTTTGACTCTTTCTCGCTGTGTAGGTCATAACTTGAGCTTTAGATATCATATTGGCACATATGAGAAGGCGTTGGAAAGATAAAAATTTGAGCTACAACTTTTGTGTTGGAAGGAAAGACCAATTCCGAACTTTATTGGGTCGAAATTGCAAATTCCGTAATATGAATTTTTGTAATAAGTTTAATTAGCAGGCCACTTGTTTTTAAACCCTAAACCCTAAAGTCCAATATCAAGTACTATATATTGGCAGTTTTGTTTCTTTTCTAAAGACCGAAAAATAAGGATTCAAATTGCTACAAGAAATAAATAGTGTTATTTTAATTTCATGGAAGGCTAATTTTATAAGATTAATCCACGAGTTCAGAGTTTCATCAACACCTTGAGATTCAGGTTACACTGTCAATTTCTATTCATTATTCTATTCTTGTTTATTTGATTATATTGATATTTTGATTGCTTAAATTGAATTTCAATAGGATTGATTAAATTTATTTGATAGAATTTGGTTTCGGTTTCTAATTTAATTGAATTATAACTTTGCGACGCTTGATCGTTAATTGTAATATTTTGATGATTGTGATGCGTAATCCAATCAAAGAAACCAAATTCACATAGGATTGATTACGCTTGTTTGATAAGGTTACACTGTCAATTTCTATTCATGATTATATTCTTGTTTATTTGATTATATTGATATTTTGATTGCTTAAATTGAATTTCAATAGGATTAATTAAATTTATTTGATAGAATTTGGTTTCGGTTTCTAATTTAATTGAATTATAATTTTGCAACACTTGATCGTTAATTGTAATATTTTGATTATTGTGATGCTTAATCCAATCAAAGAAACCAAATTCACATAGGATTGACTATGCTTGTTTGATCAATTCTATAGTCAAATAAGAATAGAATCATAAGTTAGAAACTAAACTCATTGATTGAATATGTGATAGGTCTAAAACTCGAATAAGTGGATTAATCATTTTGCTCATCTGTTAAATAACAAAATCTAAAAAGAACCCCTTTTTAATTTCAATTTTCAATTCGGTTATTAGTATTATATCATAAGTCCTTGTGAAACAATTCGAGTTATTACCTCTATTTACATTTTATCAATCGTATTTGACCCGTGTGTGACAGCGGATCAATAACCATTTATGAACTTTGTCCTATTTGTGAATAAATGAAAAAAGAATTTGATAATCTTTTATGTGATTCAAACATTCTTGTGCAATAATACGCTTCATTAAAAGAACAACTTCGTAAAGAAAAAAAAAAGAAAAAGAGAAAGCACAAACTATGAATGACGAACTAAGAAAGGTCATTCAAAGCCTGTTGCAATCTGATTTAAAAATATTTGAGCAGCAAAAGATTTTCAATGAGATACCCATACAAAATCATCTTCTAAAATGTTCTGAAACTAGGGAAGAAAATACCTCTTTAAAAATAGAAGTTCGTGAATTGAAAATTGACTTAACCAACTTGGTAAATACCACTGAAAACTTCTTTGTTCTTGAAAGTAAAGTAAATAAAAGAAACACCAAATGTTCATATTGTCGTAAAATAAAACAATTGCTTTGAGGTGTGAAGTGTTGATTGAGTAAAACGATTAATCCTCTTATTTGAGTTTCTGACATACTACAAATTATATCAATGAGTTTAATTTCTAATTCATTATTCTAATCTTATTTGACTATAGAATTGATCAAACAAGCATAATCAATCCTATGTGAAGTCGGTTTCTTTGATTGGATTAAGCATCACAATCATTAAAATATTACAATTAACGATCAAGCGTCGCAAAATTATAATTTCATTAAATTAGAAACTGAAACCAAATTTTGTCAAATAAATTTAATCGATCCTATTGAAATTAAATTTAAGCAATCAAAATATAAATATAATCAAATAAATAAGAATAAAATCATGAATTCGAAATGGACAGTGTAATCCGAATCTCAAAGTATTGATGAAACTCTAAACTTGTAGATTAATCTTATAAAATTAGTCTTCCATGAAATTAAATTAAAAATTGTTTGCCTTGGACACATGTTTCTAGCTTTTTAGTTTGGTATTTTAAAAGCTCTTTATAGCTTATAATAAATTTTTAGCTTGTTTCTAAACGTTGGGTCGAAACTAAATTATTATTTTATTATTTGCATTTTGACACTTTCTCGCTCTGTAGATCATAACTTAAGCTCTGCATATCAAATTGGCGTATACAAGCAAACGTTGGAAAGCTAAAACTTAGAGCTACAACTTTTGTGTTGGAAGTAAAGACCAATTTCAAACTTTACTGGGCCTAAATTGCATATTTCGTAATTTGGACTTTTGTAATAATTTTAAATAGTGGGTCACTTTTTTTTAAACCTTAAAACCCAATATCGAGTACTATATATTGGCAGTTTTGTTTCTATTCTAGAGAGGAAATATTAGGATTCAGATTGCTACAAGAAATAAACAGTTTTTAATTTAATTTCATCGAAGGCTAATTTTATAAGAGGACAAGTTAACTAATTTTTATTATCACAACCAAGGCAAACAAGAGGACACGCTAACTAGAGAATGCATCATAAGTGATAGAGTCCTCTTAGGATATAAAATTCTCTCAAAGTGTTTGGGTTACTATTTACACTAAAAACACATCATGAAAGCTAACACTACCATAGGCTTGACAAGCCTCTATAATCTATATTTAAAATACATGCACATAATGATCAAAAGGTCTTTATTCAGATTGTAACGTTGCCAAGGTAAGGGTGAGATAACCCTAAGGAGACTAGGGCTGAAAATCAAAGAGGATAAAGGAGTAATGATTAAGAGAGAAAAATAACATTAAGAAGTAACTCAACAAAACATCATCGACTTTTATTTTCACAATCACTTTGCTCATAACACAAATCAACAAACCACAGTCTCTTCGATTGAGAAGACTGATCCAAGCCGAAGTACAGGCGTTTAAGGGCAGTTAATCCTTGAAAGTTTCTTCAAAATAAAAAGACAAAATTTTAAAATATGGATAATCTCTTTTGTAGAGCTTCTTCTTTCTCAACTCCTTCTACCCAAAACTTCCCAGAAAAAAGAGAACCCATCAATAGTGAAGAAATCACTATTGAAGACTTCCAAAAATCCATAAACAATTGGCAAATCCCAAAAATAAAAAAAGATGAGGTCTATGTATCCAGTCTTTTCAAAAATCTTTTAAAAACCGACTATGTTATCAAAACAAAGGAACGTGATGTTACTCTTTCTGACCCCTTTGAAACAATAAATCTTCTTTCTTCTAAAATGCTCAAAAAACACGATGACAGGAACTATAATTTCATTCATATAGGTCTTGTTCAAGTTGGCATAAAACCTCTAACACGAGAGGGTTTAAACACTTCAATTTTGTGCGTCCTATGGGATGCAAGGTTCTTGAGCTTCCAAGATTCAATTATAAGTACAGTTGAATCTAGTCTATGTCAAGGGCCAATCTGGTTTGGATGTTATCCAAATTTTTCTTTATCTTTAAAAGATCCAAATATTACAAGGTCTCTCTTGTTACAAATCAAAACCCATAATTACAAGATGATAGAAGGGTCTATTCTTGTAGCTATTATTTACAGAGTTCATTACAAAGCAATGTTTTCAGCTTTTACGGCAACAAAAAACATTGAAAACAAAAAGGGCGAAACTCTATTTTTACAAACTGATTTGACCAAGGCAAACACTGTTATTCCAAAAACCATCCTTTGGAAAGATATTGATCTTCCTGAAGAATGGATTCTGGAAGGAGCAGTGAAACCACAATCTCTACAACAGTCAAAACCAAACAACAATCTCAAAGAAGTCATACAATACAATGATGGTAGGGTAAAACTAAGTTTTTCAAGAACTTCTAGTGCCAGATATTCTGATGCTAGTTCCTCCAGACCATCTCCAGTCATTCATTTATCTCAAAAATTAGAAACCTTTGCAAAATCGCGTTTCTCGTGTTCCAATATTTCGAGTGCTTCTTTTCAAAACGTTGACTACTCCACAAATATACCTCACCAAATTTACACAACACCTCAAAACTCTAATGAGGAGCAACAAAACATTTCTCCACCAACTTCACCATCTTTTTCTGCTATAACTGAAAATGTTGTTAATGAACTTAACGTTTTAGAAAAAGAATTTGAAGTTAATAAAATTATTCTCCATGATGATTTTTATGCTTCCAAAAATAAGGAAAAAAGAACTTGGTTCTTCAAAAAATTTCTAAAACAAATGCATGATATTCAAAATGAGTTTTACAAGTTCATTTTACAAAATAGGACTCATATTCTTTTTTTTTTGAATGGTTTGAATTTTATGTTAAACAAAACCGAATTTCTTACCCTTTCATGCAAAATCCAGGATCTGTTAATCCCATAACGACCAGAAACAAAACCCCAGAATGGGATTTAGCAACTGGAGAAAAGGTCTAGTCTGAACACCCACCTTTGAGACAAATCATAATAACGGATCCTAAAAACCAGTAGAAGCTGCTCCTTTCAAAATCCCAAGTGAAAGTTTTGAAAAGGATATTCGAAATATCCTTCAACAGAATAATTTTACAAATGTCCATCTAAGTACTATAGCCAAACAATTGACTAAGATAGAAGAAAATCAACAAAATACCACTGTCTCTTCGATTGAGAAGACTGATCCAAAACTAAAAAACCCAGTTTTTAAACCATTCCAAATCTCAAAAACAAGCCAAAAGCTGTTTAGGGAAGGTAAATCAAAATTCACCCAAGCCCTACATGAACAACTCAGTAGAATAGAACATTCCTCTACCTCCACACCGATGGTAGCTAAGGATACCTTTGACAAAACGGTTACAACTTTAGACCAAGTTTCTGAAACCGAACAAAAACCACAAAACCTGTGCAAACTTCAGTGGCAAAAGGATCAACCTTTAGCCATGGTCATATCACCAGACTTAGGTATTGAAAATAGACCAAATGTCCTCTCTCAATCAAAATTCAATGCCAACACTGTCTATGAATGGAACATAGATGGTATGTCTGAATACAACATTTTAGGACTCCTCCAACAAATGACGATGGCATCAAATGCTTATAAAACCCAAACTAATACACATAACAAAGCCATAGCTTAACTCCTAATAGCAGGATTCTCAGGCCAACTTAAAGGATGGTGGGATTACCATCTCACACCCCTTCAACACTTAGAAATTTTAAATGCAATCCAAACCACAGAGGAAGGAATTCCCATCCTCGATGAAATAGGAAACCCAATACCAGATGCGGTTGCAACACTAATACACACAATTAGCTTGCACTTCATAGGGGATCCATCACACTTAAAAGACAAAAATACTGAACTCCTATCCAACCTTAGATGTAAAAAACTTTCTGAGTTCCAGTATTACAAAAACACTTTCCTAACCAGAGTGATGCTAAGGGAAGACTCAAACCAACCATTCTAGAAAGAAAAATTCCTTGCAGGACTCCCAACCCTTTTAGGAGAAAAGGTTAGAAACAAAATCAAAGAAGTTTATGGGGTAAACCAAATCCCATATAACCATTTAACTTTCGGGGAATTGGTTAGCTTCACTCAAAAGGAAGGTTTGAAAATCTGCCAAGATTTGAAACTCCAAAAGCACCTAAAATGGGAGATGAAAAGGACTAGGCTAGAACTAGGATCTTTTTGTAAACAATTTGAAATACCCATGACCAATATCTCGAAAAGCTATGAAGGATCTTGTTCGAAACCATTTAGAAAACCTCACAGAAAATCTTTCACCAAATCAGGCAGACTTGAATTCTATAAAAAGTCTAGGCCCCAAAATTCTTTCAACCAAAGAAAACCCAATTTTTACAAGAAAAAACCTTCCCAAAAGAAGTTTGGACCTCAAACCTCAAAACAAATAACTTGCTACAAGTGTGTCCAGACGGGACACATTTCTAGGTATTGCAAGAGAAATAGAAAACTCCATGAACTCCAAATTGATGAAGAACTAGTTCAGAAGATAGAGGCAATTCTTTTAGAAACTTCTGATGAAGAAACTGTTACAGACTCTGGAATAGGTTCATCAGAAGACGATAAACCTTTACAGTTTGACGAACTAGGAGCCTCCGACTCTCTTAGTGATTCAGAAGCAAGTACAAAATCCATCAATGTTTTAACAAATGATCAAGAGCTAATTCTTGATATAATAAAATAGGTTGATGATATAAAACTTCAAAAGGAAATAATAGGAAAACTATTAAATACTTTTGAAGGTCAACCTTCTACATCCTTTTCACCCTTCACATCCTCTTCAAAACTTCTTCCTAAAATCACTTATGACCTAACAAATATCTTAGGAAAAAGAGCCAGGTCACAAACCCATGTCACGATTCAATCTCTTCAAGAAGAGAATTAAATCGTTAAACAAGAGTTAAAAACTCTTAAACAAAAGCAAGAAGTGGATTCAAGCATTCTTCAAAATCTCCATTCCCAGGCACAAAATCTAACCTCTTTAGACCATGAACAGGATGAAGAAGAAAGAGAAAATGAAGAGTTTTCTAACAAAATTGAAAACTTAGAAGGACTCCCTGAAGATTTCTTGTTCGTTTTAAGATCTATAACAACAAGAAAATATTTAATTAGAATTAATTTAGTTTTTTCTGATGATTTCAAATTTGAAACAATTGCACTTTTCGATACTGGGGCAGATTTAAATTGCTTAAAAAGTAGCATTGTTCCAGATAGATTTCTTCAAAAATCTAATGAAAAACTTGTTGCGGCTAATAACTCCAACATGATTATAAAAAGCAAAACTGAGGCTTCCATTAAAAATGGTAATGTTTCTATCAAAACTCCTTTTGTTTTATTAGAAAATATTACTCATGATGTCATTTTAGGGACTCCTTTCATTAATATGATAACTCCCTACTCAGTCAATTACGATAGCATTTCTTGCAAAACAAAAGAAACCAAAATCATTTTCCCTTTTATTGAAAAACCCAGAACAAAGAATTTAAATCTTTTAAAGCTTGTTCTATTTACAAATCTGAATTAAATTGTTTGATTCAAGGAAAAGAAAAACATTTATGTTTCTTAAAACAAGATGTTTCTTTTCCCAAAACTGAACAACGATTACAAAATAATTTCGTAAAACAACAAATTTCAGATCTCCAAAAGAGAATTGAAAGTGAAATCTGTTCGGAATTACCAAACGCTTTTTGGAATAGAAAACAACATATGGTAGACCTACCATATGAGAATGGCTTTTTCGATAGACAAATCCTAACTAAATCTAGACCTATTCAAATGAATTACGATCTTGAAACACATTGCAAAGCAGAAATCCAAGACTTTGAACAAAAAGGTCTAATTACAAAATCTAGGTCACCCTGGAGTTATGCAGCCTTCTATGTAAATAAAAATTCTGAAATAGAAAGAGGTACACCGAGGTTGGTCATCAACTATAAGCCTTTAAACAAAGCTTTAAAATGGATTCGTTATCCGATTCCAAACAAAAAAGATCTTTTACAAAAATTACACTCTTCTTCTGTATTTTCAAAATTTGACATGAAATCAAGGTTTTGACAAATTCAAATTGATCCAAAAGATCGTTATAAAACAACTTTTACAGTCCCTTTTGGCCAATATGAATGGATAGTAATGCCTTTTGGATTAAAAAATGCTCCTTCAGAATTCCAGCGAATTATGAATGAAATTTTTAATCCATTCTCAAAATTTTGCATTGTCTATATTGACGATGTCCTAATATTTTCTGAAACCATTGAACAACATTTCAAACATCTTAGAACATTTTTAATGATTACTAAGAAAAATGGAATGGTTGTTTCAAAATCCAAAGTCTCTCTTTTCCAAACAAAAATCCGTTTCCTAGGACATTACATCTCTCATGGCACTATTACGCCCATTGAGAGGTCCCTGTCCTTCGCTGATAAATTTCCTGACAAAATCCTTGACAAAACACAATTGCAAAGATTTTTAGGATCTTTGAATTATGTTTTAGACTTTTGTCCTAACATTAATAGGATAGCAAAACCCCTTCACGATAGATTAACGAAAAAACATATCGCGTGGACTGAAGAACACACAAAGACAGTTCAAATTATCAAAAAGCAAGTCAAAGAAATACCTTGCTTACATTTAGCTTACCCATCAGCCCCAAAAATTGTTGAAACAGATGCTTCTGACATAGGATATGGGGGTATCCTTAAACAAAAAACAGATAACAAAGAATGCTTTGTACAGTTTACATCTGCACATTGGAATGATTGCCAAAAGAATTACTCTACTATTAAAAAAGAAATTCTTTCAATTGTCATGTGTATTACAAAATTTCAAAGTGATTTACTCAACCAAAAATTTTTACTTCGAATTGATTGCAAATCTGCAAAAGAAGTTTTACAAAAAGATGTTCAAAATATTGCATCAAAACAAATTTTTGCCAGATGGCAAGCAATTCTTAGCATTTTTTATTTTGAAATTGAATTTATAAAAGGAGATCAAAACTCAATTCCAGATTTTCTAACCAGAGAATTTCTCCAAAACAGGACTTGAGTGATGCCCAGAAAATCTAAAAGAATCGAGGTCCACAAGGACAAACCTCAAGAAACTCCAAAACCGATCTCTTCTGCCAAACCAATACGGTCTTGGAAAGAAGCTGTTGAAGAAAATGATGGTCAAAACCAATTACAAAAATGGCTTGCCAGCCAAGCAACAATTGGTCCTGACAATTTCCAAGAAATCAAAGACTCACTTGAAGAAAACCTACAACTACAAAAAATTGCAAAACTCCACAAACTACTACAGGAAATTGAATCCCTCCAGATTCAATTGCCTTCGTTTGCGGGACAGGAGAGGGGAGAATCTTCAAAAACCCCTTCTCAGAAAATTATTTCAAAAACCTTACAGGAGGAACCGTCATGTAAAATAATTTCAAAACTCTCTCAAGGAGAAACCTCAAAAATTATTTTAAATGATTCTAAAAATACTTTGTTCAGACAAAAATCTGAATATTTTGTCAAAACTGATTACCAAAACATTTGGACAATTGAGGATCATTTCTATAATAGAAATCCTCAATCCATCATCTCAAAGATTTTCCCAGAAGGCTGGTTCTTTAAACCTTATGATTTATCAAAATCCCAGCCTTACTATAAATCTATTCTTGAATGTACAGGATCTGTAACCATTCAAGACAACCCAAAAGAAGGCCCAGTAGCCTATTCAACTGCAAAAATCCACAAAATCATTCCACCATCAGAATGGGTATCAAACTTACACACAATAAAATAATTCCCACTCGATTTCAAAAATTCAATAAACCATTGCAGAACTTTTAATTACTGGGATTATCAGCAAGCCTGGTATAATACCTTTCTCATCCAAAACCAAAAATTTAGCCATACTTGGCTATTTTTCTTTAACCTTACCATGGATCCTTCAAAAATTCCTCAATGGTTTGCTCATTGGTGGAAATTCTTTGGCTCTATTCCAGATATCTTAAAAACGGAAGTCCAAGGAAGCTTCCAATTGTACAAAACAAATTACAAACCAACAGATAGAGAACGCATTTTCCACCCCCTAATGATATTCTCTACAAAATTCTTTCTACCATGGGTATTAGCATGGTATTTTGACATCAACCTAAAAGAGACCCAAACCATCCTTGTCAGAAAATTCAAAGTCAGATGATGGACAAAATTTTCTATTCCACAAAGTTTCAAGAAGCAAGCGGTATCAACGTGGCTCCAATAACAAGGAATGAAGAAACCAGACCAAATGGTAACAAATTCTTGGCCCAAAAGTCTTTTGCCCAAACACAACTAGCAGCGGAAGAATATTTTGAAATCATGGCCCAACTACTCAAAAGTAAGGCCCAATCATCAAAACATTCCTCAGACAATGCTTCAGAAGATACCATCAATATGGACTATGAAAATGAAGACGACTGCTTCGGCATCATAACTGTAAAATAACTAAAATGGCCCAATTTTATTGGCCCATAAAAAAAAAGTATTTTATCGTAGCCCAAATTTCGTTACGAATCAGTGAAAAAATTATTCTAAGAATATCATTAACGGGCCAGGCCCAAAATTGATTCCAGACTTAAAAAAAAAAAAAAAGAATCCTCTGAAAATCAGAACAACGAATATTTTCTTTCTGAAAAGCAAAAGTTGTTCACAACGAATATTTTCATGAAAAGCAAAACGCAAAAGCAAAAGTTGTTTTTCTTTTCTGCCATCTACACCAAGAGACAAACGTGGCAACGAAGTGTCTCCTATATTTTTCATAATCTTGTATTTTCTTTTCCGTTTTCAAAACCAAGTTCTCATTGTAAGTATTTGTTACTATGTATTAATTAAATTCCGTTTTATCTGCATTCAAACTGTGTTGTGTTTTATGTTGTACAAATAAGTATGCTCTACACTTGTAGCTAATGGTTGATCTTGTGCATCAGAAACTGCATTTATTTTATTTCGATTTTCTTTCTTGTAACTTCAAATTTAAACAAACAAGTTAAGCACCCCTAAACTTATTTAAGGAAAGACTCATTTATCCTCCAAGATTGGATCAATTCATTGTTTTTTACTTTTAGGCTTGTAATGAGCTATATAACAAAGAATGGGATAATTAGTCTCAAAGAGACTTAAACAAATGGATAATTGTATGGTATGCTTATTTGAGTAGTAGCTTAATCAAGAAACAAATGCCTAGATCATTTCAATATATGCATGTAGGCAATAGTCAAATCAAGTTCAGGCGTAACATGAGTGAGATAACACACAATAAAGAAAAGATGGAAAAATGTATTTCATTCGTAATAAGGCTCAAAAATCTCACAAAGGTTAATGACCTATCACAAATGATACACAATTAGCATTTTAATCAAAATTATTTTACCAAGAATGCAAAGATACTATTCAATCATGCCAGTCCAAACAAACTCTCTACATTTATAACCATAAAATCAATGAAAAAACATGGAGTGCTATGTCCATTTTTTTTATATTTTTATTTATTTATTTATTATTATTATTATTATTTAAATATAACAAATAAAATCCTAAAATAAATAAAATCCTAAATAATAAAATCCTAAATGATATCCCCACACTTAAATTATACTTTATCCTCAATGAAAGTAACAAGTATACAATAAGAGTAAGGAAAGAGAGATCCTTGTTCAAACTTCAGTGTAGGTGGACTTTTCCAAGGAAAGTTCTTCTATGGTAGCATCTTCAAGCACAAATCTCTCACGGATTAGCTTGAGGCATTGTCCATTTACTTTGAACACTTTCTCGGTGTTTTCACTTTTTATTTCCACTACACCATGAGGAAAAATGTTAGTAATAACAAAAGAGGCAATTCACTTTGATTAGAGTTTCCCAGCCAAAATTTTTAGATGTGAGTTGAACAATAAAATTTTTTGGCCAATGAAAAATTCCTTCCTAGAAATCATCTTATCATGAAAATACTTAGTTTTCTCCTTATAGATTCGAGATTTCTCATAAGCTTCAAGTCTAAGCTCTTCAAGATGTTTCAATTAAAGCTTTCTCTCCAGACAATCTTTCTCCATCTCAAGGTTACAACTCTTGACCATCCAATAAGCATGGTGCTTTATTTCCACTAGGAGGTGGCATGCCTTACCAAACACAAGTCGATAAGGGAAAATCCCTATTGGTGGTTAGGGTTTGTAGGTTGTTCTATTAGCCCAAAGTGCTTCTTCAAGTTGGTGGCTCCAGTCTTTCCTATTTTGTTACACCATCTTGTCTAAGATATGTTTGATTTCCCTGTTTGAGATTTTAGCTTGCCCATTAGTTTGGGGATGATAACGTGTAGAAACTCTATGCACAACCCCTTACTTCTAAAGCAAAGCGTCCAGGGTGCGGTTACAAAAATGAGTGCCTTGATTACTTATGATGGCTCGGGGTATTCCAAACATGCAAAAAATATTCGATCTGATAAAACCTGCAACAACTTTAGAATCATTAGTCCCAGTTGGTATTGCTTCCACCCACTTTGAAACATAATCAACAACTAGTAAAATATAGACAAAATCAAAAGATACAGGAAAATGGCCCATAAAGTCAATGCCCCACACATAAATACTTCACAACAAAACATAGGTTGTTGAGGCATCTCACTCCTACGAGTGATTGTTGTTCCTGCTATTTGGCATTGTTCATAAGTTTTGTAGGTCTCAAAAGCATCTTTAAACAAAGTGGGCCAAAAAAAACCCGAGTCTAAGACTTTTCTTGTTGTCTATTATGGACCAAAATGTCCTCCAGTTTGAGTGGCATGACAAAAATTAAGAATAGATTAAGCCTCATGGTGGGAAACATATCGCCTAATCACTTGGTCACTACATAATTTCCACATATATGGATCATTCCACACATAGTATTTGGCTTCACTTTTAAGATTGTGTACTTGTGTCCTGGATGCATCTGCAGGAAAGACTCCAACAACTAGATCATTAACTAAATAAACAAACAAAGCAGTTACCTCACGCAACTGTAGCTGTTGCTCATCAGGGAAGTCATCTTAAATAGGGATGGGATCCTCATTGATTTCCATTCTACTCAAATGATCTGCCACCAAATTTTCAGCTCCACTCTTATCTTTAGTCTCTAAATGAAATTCTTGGAGTAACAACATCCATCGGATCAATCTCGGTTTTGCTTCTGGTTTCTTCAGCAAGAACTTCAAAGCTGCATGGTCAATAAAAACAACTACATTCGAACCTAGCAAATATGATCTAAATTTATCAAGTGCGAAAACAATAGCTAAAAGTTCCTTTTCAGTGGTAGTATAATTAACCTGTGCAAAATCTAAAGTCCTAAAAGCATAATAAATAACATGGGCAACCTTACCAATCCTTTGTGCAAGGACTGCTCCCACTGTATAGTTAGATGCATCACACATAGTTTCAAAAGGGACAATCCAATTGGGTGGATGAATTATGGGAGTAGAGATCAGTGTTGTCTTTAAGAAATAAAATGCCTTCTTGCATTTGTCATCAAAGGTGAAACATACATCTTTTTGCAGCAAATTTGACAGCAGAAAAGCTATCTTGCTAAAATCCTTGATAAAAGTGCCTGTAAAAACCTGCATGGCCAAGAAAAGAACAAATCTCGCGGATGCAAGATGGGTAAGGCAAATTAGAAATCACATTAATCTTGGCAGGATCCACTTCTATCTCATTTTTAGAGATCACATGTCCCAAAACTATCCCTTGTTCAACCATAAAATGACATTTTTCATAGTTCAACACAAGGTTAGTTTCAATACATCTATGCAAAAATCTATCTAAATTAATCAAGCATGCATCAAATGAAGAACCGTACACAATAAAATCATCCAAGAAAACTTCAATACAATTTTCTATCAAGTTAGAAAAAATACTAATCATCAAGCGTTGGAAAGTGCTAAGAGCATTGCATAGGCCAAAGACATCCCTCTGTAGGCAAATGTGCTGAAGGGCAAGTGAATGTGGTCTTTTCTTGGTCCGCTGATGCAATATGGATATGAAAATAACCAGAAAAACCATCAAGAAAACAATAATGTGACTTACCAGCCAACCGTTCAAGCATTTGATCAATGAACAGTAAAGGAAAATGATCGTTTCTAGTTACCTGATTTAGTCTCTTGTAATCGATGCATACCCCCAGCTGTTATGCGCTCGTGTGGGGATAAGTTCTTTTTTTTTTTTTCATTTTTAACCATTGTGAGTCTAGTTTTCTTAGGGACTACCTGCACCGGTCTCACCCATTGACTATCAGAGATGGGGGTATATAATTCCTGCTTGCAAGATCTTTGTCACTTCTTTTTTTTACAACATCTATAATTAATGGGTTAAGTCGCCTTTAGGGCTGCCTGATTGATTTTACCCCATCCTCCAATAGTATCATATGCATACACATGGATGGGCTAATAACAGGAATATCAACCAAGGTCCATCCAATTGTCTTCCTGTGTTTTCTCAAAATCTGCAACAACTTCTCTTCCTTTTCATCTTCAAGTTTGACTGAAATAATAACAAGTAAATTGCCATTTCCTTCTAAATATGCATATTTCAAATTTTCAGGAAGTGGTTTAAGCTCTATAGTCGGTGGTTGTTCAATGGAAGGTACAACACCAGTGGTCGAAGCTAAGTTTGCAAAATCAATTATGTTAGTAGAAATATCAATATCAGCACAATGATCAACTTGTAAGGCAGCTTCGATCTCAGAGCACACAAAGCATAATTTAGTATTTGTACATAATTCAGAAGTATAAGTATCATCAAAACCAGACAATAAAGGAAAATCAGTAGCAAACATATCAGGGTAAGTGTCATCGACCAAATCAGCAAGCAATTCAATTTGAAAAATAGAATGTTCTTCCATGAGGTATTTCATAGCATCAAAGATGTTAAATTTTACAACGCTATCACCAAAATCCATAGATATAGGTGATTGTAAAAATCCTTTCTAGGTTGAAAGGTGAAGATTGCATCAAATCAAGGTTGATTTGAACTGGTGGTGTAAAAACCAAGAACATTCTCCGTTTTGAACACTTAGTGAAAAATCTCACAATTGTGAGGAATGGACGTAACCCGAATTGAGTGAACCATGATATATCTTTGTGTGATATCTCTTCCTTTATCTATTTACTTTTATTTTGTTTGATTATCAAGTCAAATAGATAAGTTAAATTGTTGATTTTAACTAACAAAAAACGTTCTTCGTTTTCTAGTTAGAAATCAAGAACGTTCTCCGTTTTCTGGTCAGAAATCAAGAACGTTCTTCGTTTTCTGGTCAAAAATCAAGAACATTTTCTGTTTTTTTTTCACAACCAAGACTGATCTTGAGTTATTTTCTTAAGTTTTTAACAAGAAATTTTGAATAGGAACATTTATAATTCAAACTCCTTTTTTTTTTAAATCGACATTGCTACTTCAAGTTGGTGGCGGTGGTTGGAGTTGAGTTTGTTGGAGATGGTGGTGGAAGTTGTTAGAGGTGGGTGGTTGGCGGTGGTCAGTGGTCGTTGATTGTGGCAGTGGTCGATGATGGTGGTGGTGGTTAGAGATAGCGATCGGAGGTGGTTGATAGTTGTTGGATTGGTGTTTATGTCTCATGGTGACATATTCATTTTAAAACAAAAATAAGAATTATAACACTTTTTTTGTTGTTGTTGTTGAGTTTCAAGAAAAAACTATTTTGAAATTAAGTAAGAAACCAACTCAGACCCATTTTATTCGAATAGAGTTTGGTTTTGAAATTGACTTTCAAAACTAAAACCCAGAAACTCATAATCACCCTCGACAAACCTTTAGTTTTTGACTTTGTGAATGAACAATAATTTAGAAAGGAAAAAGGTGATATTGAATGAAGATGATAAAAATTGACAAAAAATAAATATGATTAATGAAAAAGACGATGAAAAATAAGATGGTAAAGATGAAGATGAAATTATTGAATTTTTTTGGGTAGGAAGAATCTAACAATTTGATTTGATATTTTTAATAAAAATTAATTAATTTTTGTATAATAATAAAACTTAATTATTAAAAAACATGTTATTTGATGATTTGTGTTAGTTTTAAAAGCTTAGCCTCGTAGTATAAAATATTGAATTCAAATCTCTTAAAAAAATATTTGTAAAATAGTTAAATTGTAGCTAGGTGTTAATTTACTTGTAAGAGTTAACCATGACGTTTTTTTAATAGAACTATTATAAAAGAACATTTATGCAAATATACCATAATATAAAATCTTATAAATTGAATATAACTAAGTGGATAAACTTTTTAAAGAATTTAAATGAAAATTGAATTAAACTAAAATAATAATACATATATTTTTGTCTAACAATAGAAGTATAATTTTGACCATTTTAAATTTTTATTTTAAAATATTAATAATATGAAAATTAATGTCTCAATATGTAATATGAAAATTAAAGTAAGTAATAGTATCTTAACTATTCTAAAATAAAAATTTAATAACATAAAAAATTAATATCATAACTATCTATTATTTATCAAGCATGCACATAATATTAATAGTATTACTTATTATTTTTATTTTTAGAGACTCAAATTCTAAAGAAATTTGACTGTTTTTTAACAAAATAAATTGATTTCTTTTCTTTACTTTTCAAATTTTGGTTTTCACTGTTGAGACCCAAAAGTCCAAAACCCTAGCCGAATCCCTCATTTTCTAATCACGCCCTCGTTTCCTTTTCAACAAGCTTCCATTTCGCATTTCGTCTCACCGTTCGTCACTCTCGCAGTCACCGTTTCTTTCAGGTAATAACAGTAGCGTATGCTCGTATTTCTTCTCCTTCCACCATGCTCAAATTGTTTTTGACCGTTTCACATTTGTGAGTTGTTTAAAGCTGGAAATGTTTTTCTCTAATTTGTTTAAGATTGTTTCTGATTAGTTAATTTCCCCTTTGATCTATACTATAAGCTGAAATAATTTTAAACCCATTGCGCCCAGAATCTATTGCAATAGTGACTCATCTCCTCAGTCACTATTAGAAGTCATAACCATAACTTTTTGGATTTTTAATTACTTACCGTGCCCTACCTAGCTTAATTTTTAATCACTTCAATCAATAGCTTCCTACGAGGTTTCTACGGGTTTATCTATTTCAACTTGTTAAGATCCACCAATTTCAATTTTTCTACGAGTGTGGTTTCTATGTTTATATCGTTTTCAGTTTCACTTTGAATATGTGTCTTGATGATTCTATGTGCGGTTTCTAAGTTTATCTCGATTTAAAAGTTTCCTAAAGAGAAAAAAAAATCATGGTAAGTTTGGATCTTAGTGTTTAATCTGAAATGAGGGCATTATTTTGTTTAATTAATCATCGGAAGCTTTGGCTTTGGCTTTGGTGTTGATTGTTTTTTTTCTTGTTTAGGATGATGGTGCTGTTAATATTTTTCTCCTTCATTCTTTGTACTCGTACATATGATTATTCCTTTGTTGCGGTTTTGATTGTTTACTTTATGCCGTCGTTTTTTAATATTATCTTCTGTATTTATATTTTGTTTTTAAAGATATATTTATGCGATTGTTTACGTTGATGATTATGTAATAAGATATATTTATGTATGCAGGTGACTACATCTGAGTTTCCATAATTATGGCAGTAAGTTACATGCTACTAATTATGTTATTATTTTTCTTTCATACTCTTTTTTTGTCTTTTTTGTTTTTTGTTTTTAATTTTGAAAATTTCTTCTATGGTGAAACTACAGATTGATAGAATATTTAAAGATGAAGCCAGTGAAGAGAAAGGAGAGCGAGCCAGAATGGTGAGCTTCTAATGATTGTGTCCCGTTGAGATTGATAAAAATGCATTGCAATTAGAGTTGTGAATTGCGGATTGCTGAAAATAGTGGCTTGTTCAAATTCCGCTATGTTAGTGCTGTAGCACTGCAATAGCAGCTATTTGGCAACACTATGTACTAAATAGTGTATCGCAGAGCAAGAGCGATTAGTTCAAATTTTTGCTATGCTGTAGTGCTATAGGGGCTATTTGCCAACATTGATTGCAATTGTATTGGCAAATATTTCAATGCAGATCCTTTTTATTCGATTATGGTGAACGTTTGTTAACTTTAACAGTCTAACTAAGTCGGTGTATGATTTGGTCTTGCACAGTCATCTTTTGTTGGAGCCATGGCTATTGCTGATTTGGTGAAGACTACTTTAGGGCCAAAAGGAATGGTGAAATCTCCACTTCATAGATTAAATGTGCTTTTAAACGATTATTTTTCTACTTCCCATTCTTTATTAATTCACATATCTTGGATGTGATGTCTACAGGATAAAATTTTGCAGTCAACAGGTAGAGGACGTGAAGTTACTGTCACTAATGACGGTGCCACAATCTTGAAGTCCCTTCACATTGATAACCCAGCTGCTAAAGTGCTCGTGGGTATCCTTATAATCTTCTGTTATAGTGGTGATAGCAGCTCAGAAAATAATGGACTGGACAGGATTTTGGTCAGATTTAATTTAATATAAAATAAAATGCTGTCATCCATAATGAAAATACTAAGTTCATTATCTAAAAGTAGTCATTTAGACTATTTCACTGACTAGCTTTGGCCATGTGTGGGCACTCATTAAATAGTTATAGGGATTTGTATTCAACTTTTTCCATATTTTTTGCGTAAAAAAAGCTGCTTATGCATTTTATAGAATCCCTAGTTTACTAAATCTTGTATTAGGTAGATTTTGAAAACAATATTTAACCAGTGGTAACATGTTAAATTGACATGGCTTGTTGGTTTTGTTTTCTGACCAAAAGCCTTTATAAGGCCATGAAAGCCTTTTACATCGGGGCTACAATAAAATAGCACCTAAATCATCTTTAAAGGAAGAAAAATCAGGTGGACTAAACCCATTTTAAACCCTGTATTGCTATTTAGCCCAACTCCTTGTGCACCTTCCTTCTTGCACTCTCACATCTCTGATGAAGAGGCCATATCCAGTATAAGTTTTTTTGTTTATATCCTGTCTGGCAAATTGCAATCTTCTCTTCCTCCTTTTCTGTTCTATATTTCCCTGCTTTCTAAGTCTCCGTTTTGTAAACAGAATAATATTACTGTATTATTGTTTTGTTTCTGTTTAAGTATTTATTGTGACTCTGTCTTTGTTCAGTGGATCTACTGTATTTTTGTCTATTGTCTTCTGCTGATTTTGTTAGCGTGTATGTTTATTTTATCCGCTATGCTTCCTCCATAAGCCACAGTGCCATCCGCCATATTATTATGGTTATTTTCAATTTACTGCCAGTAACTTCCATCTACCATTAGTAATAACCTTAATATAGTTTAGACATATCAAAAGTTCAAGATGATGAAGTTGGCGATGGAACAACATCTGTTGTTGTATTGGCCGGGGAACTTTTAAGGGAGGCAGAAAAGCTGGTTGCAGCTAAAATTCATCCAATGACTATAATAGCAGGTTGATTTCCTTTCTTTTCAAAATGATCCAGCTGTCCTTATGATGAAAATTTAGTTTTGCTTGCATGTTGACAAACTTCTTGTAGTGACAACTACATTGATTCATAGTCTGAGTAGTATAGGAAGCTCACATCATAAGTAATTGTACAGAAAATCCTTCTTTAGTGTCTTAACATTGTTGGGCACTCCTTTGAAGGTTGATAGTGAGTCAATAAATGAAAAAATTTATTGTTTCTAAAGTATAGCTGTCCATACTTGTAATTAAATTACAGACCAATTTGTTGATGGATGTGATAAAAGAATGGAAGCACTCGATGAAATTTTTTAATTTTTCAAATTTTTTCTTTTCCAAGGTTGCGTCATTGGTTCCTCCTTTACTTTAGTTTCATTGTCAATGGGCTTGTCTTCTTTCTAGAAAGATGAGTTAAAAGGAAAAAATAGTGAAGCACTTGAAACAAAGTACAAAAGTTTGATTATGGTGCCTCTGAATACCATTTATACTTCTGATAGATTTTGCATGATTGTTTCCCCCCGGACACTTTTCTGTCATTATTGGTTTCAAATAGTTTTCTTTCCAATGATGCCTTTGTGATTAACATGAGTGTATTTAACATATCCAGCTATATGTTTCAGGTTTCCGAATGGCAGTTGAGTGTGCTCGTAATGCATTGTTAGAGAAGGTTGTGGATAACAAAGGAGATACTGGTATTTATTTTCCCTTTGGATATTTCTTGTGTATATGTTTTGCCATTGGCTCCATACCCTCTGAATACATTGTTATCATTAGCATTATTATTGTGTTTGCAGCTGGATCGGATATTAAAGCATTTGCATCTTAATTATCTTATACACGAATTTACTGGAATGTGCAGAGAAATTCAGGTCAGACTTGATGAACATAGCAAGGACTACTTTGAGCTCCAAAATTCTCTCACAAGACAAGGAGCACTTTGCAAAATTAGCTGTAGATGCTGTAATGAGACTAAAGGTGAACTGCGATTACCTTACTATTCAAAATTTCAGTTTTGGTGGATACAAGTTTAATCCTTTGTACCATTTGTAGTAAAACTCCAGTTTCTATAAATTAGATACAATTTTGATCTATATGCATTTTTGAATACTTGGCTAAATACTCGTAAGTGAATTTTATTCAGACGTTCAGTTGCAACACTTTTTATATGATCCTGCAATTTTATAATCATTTCTTACAATATGCATATAGCTCTGAAAATGTCTTCCAATCTTTAAATATTTTTTTAGTTTTGTAATATTGTTTCATTATATCTAGTTTGTGCCTTTGAAAGTTTTGAAAAAATCTATACTGATGGGTTGACCTTGGTAATGCTTTTGCCATTTTATAGCAATATTTCATTGGTGGCGATTGTTATTCCTGATTTATTATGGTTTGATAGTAGAGAATATTCTCCATTGACAGTTATTTAGTTTATTCAGTTTTTTGTACTTCTGTACAAACTACAAACTATGCATGCAGATATGTGATTATGGCATTATGTCCCCAGATTTTTCATCTTTAAGGTCCTATTGTTATAAAATTTATAATTATTAACTGTATGCATTTTTCATGTTTTCATTTCCATTTTCTTTCTTTCTAATGGTAATGTTTAAAATTACAGGGAAGCACCAATCTAGAATCTATCCAGATTATAAAGAAACCCGGAGGATCACTAATAGACTCATTTTTAGATGAAGGGTAATATTACTGAAATGGTAGATATTCTTTTAGTTTGAACTTTGAATATCAGATGCTTGTTTCATAAACTTTTTTAAATCTTATTGTTTCTCTTTTGTATCGGGTAGCATAAATAGTTTTCATGGATTTTGTCAACTCAAATGGTTGTCAACTTCTGTCTCTCTTGTATACTGAAGCATTTGCTTTCAAATTTTGGTTATTATTATTATTGTTATTATTATTATCCAAAATTGCATTATTGCTTATCATTATATCAGTTGTCTAGATAGAAAATAATCCTTATGAATTTGATTATTTTTTTGTTCAGCTTTATTCTTGACAAGAAAATTGGTATTGGACAACCAAAGCGCATTGAGAATGCAAAGATTCTGGTTGCAAACACTGCCATGGACACTGACAAAGTTAAGATATATGGTGCCCGTGTTCGCGTTGACTCTATGGCTAAAGTTGCCGAAATCGAAGGAGCTGAGAAGGAGAAAATGAGAGAAAAGGTGGAGAAGATAATAGGTCATGGCATCAATTGCTTTGTTAACAGACAATTGATTTACAATTTTCCAGAGGAGCTCTTTGCTGATGCAGGAGTATTGGCTATTGAGCATGCTGATTTTGATGGTATTGAGCGTCTGGCTCTTGTCACTGGTGGTGAAATTGCTTCAACCTTTGACAACCCTGAGTCTGTTAAGCTTGGCCACTGTGACCTTATCGAGGAAATTATGATTGGTGAGGATAAATTGATTAAATTTTCTGGTGTTGCAATGGGGCAGGCATGCACAATAGTTCTGAGAGGTGCTAGGTACTTTTTATTCTTTTGTAATTATAAATTTGTTTTTGTTCTCATATTCTAGAATTTTATTCTTGATAACAAATCACTTTAAATCATCATATTTCTGTTATGAGGTTTTCTTATTATGGCTGTAGGATTTGTTTGTAATGTGTAGTTCATGTCAACTATTTCACTGTCCATTCATGGTAGATCATAGTATTTTATACGAGGTTTTGAAAACCTGACTGGACTAGCCGGTTTGACCAGTAACCGGTCAGTCATCTGGTCCGGACAACCCAAGAAACCACTGTCAAGAAACCAGAGCAAAAACTGTAAAATCCGTATAAAACTGGGTAAACCAGAAAGAACTGGTGGGTCACTGGTTTTTAGCGGTTGGACCATTTGCAGCTGTTTCTTGTATGGTTTCCTTGCTGGAACATTATTTGCTCCAAACTTTTCTCGTTGTTCTACTAAATATATGTAGTTGAAGATCTGTGTGGAAGCTAAAGAAAATGAGGACCAATTTTGCAGCTATAATAAATTCATTGTTTTCTTTAATAAAAGAAGAGAAGAATTCGAAGGAGAGAATGCAGAATCTATATTGTTAATGTTATCAACAGATCAAAATGAGAAAACTGAGGGACTAAAACGCAAAAACTTAAAGGATTGCATTGGAAAATTACATTGCAAAAGATTGTAGCAATTAAATGAGTTTAAAAAATTGTGAATGGCTTCATGTTTTCAATGTTGTGGATGTGTGCACTTTTAATATTCTTTCATTTTTCATAAGTTTTTAAAATTCTTTCATTTTTTATAAGCGTTTATTATTCTTCCATTGATCTGTGAATAGCCACTGATATAATGCATTGAACTCATAACTTGCCATTACAGCATTTTTAATTTATTATAGTACATCTATAAAATAATGCATGTCATATAAATATTGAGATATTATATTACATTATCATTACCAAATTCATTATTATAATTTTTAATATTGCTTAATGAACTAATTTGAAAGTATAACTTAATTTTTAATGGTGTTGAATTATGATGATTATGTTATTTTTACTTAATATTGTATATTAAAGCTTAAAAAACTATATACCGGTCCGACCTAGGTTGAACCCCAGTCAAACCATTGAACCTTAAACCGGTACTTATACTGGTTTGATGTCCGATCCGGTTTTCAAAACATTGATTTTATATGAATTGCTTAATCTTATTCAGTTTTGTGCTGATTAATTAATGAAAGGTTAATGAATATTATTTTCATTTGTATGTATGTATTTTTGTTTTCAAATACTGGATAAAGTACAGCTTATAATTACTGAGTCAAATGATTTAACTAAATTGCTGAAATTTTGCTTATTATTACATGCTATTATGCTCATTTGTTCATGTATGATCATGCAAAATTAGTTTATGTCCATATATAGCGTGATCCTGTCCCTGCCCATTTTTTCATGGTTTCATTCAGTGCACTGTGAGCTGGACATGCATAAGACTTCTTTATATGCCAAGAGTAGACATTTGTTTTTTTAGCAAATTCAAGCAGAAGTTTTAATTATTAGTTGCAATTCAAGCCTGACGTATCTTGTTTTGTGGAAGCCACCATGTTCTTGATGAGGCTGAGAGGTCATTGCATGATGCCTTGTGTGTGCTATCTCAGACTGTCAATGACAGTAGAGTGTTGCTTGGAGGTGGGTGGCCTGAGATGGTGATGGCAAAGGAGGTGGATGCATTGGCTAGGAAAACCCCGGGAAAGAAGTCTCTTGCTATGGAGGCATTCTCCCGGGCACTCTTGGCTATTCCAACAATTATTGCTGATAATGCCGGTTTAGACAGTGCTGAGTTGATTTCTCAGCTCCGTGCAGAGCACCAGACAGAGGGATGTACTGCTGGAATTGATGTTATCTCTGGTTCTGTAAGTACAATACCGAGAATTTGGTGGATTCATTTTAGTTAACATGATTTTGAAATGCTATTCTTGATGTATCATGCCATTGCTATTTCTTCTTTCTTTTGGGTAGATTGCTTCAATTTGCAGTCTTTCAGAAATATAGTTGTTGTCTGACTTGATTATTTTGTTGTTTTTGCTGTCCTTTTGTTGGTATATGGTATATTTCATATTACTGGATTCACTCTGATCATATATTAATGATTTTGGTATATAACTTGAATTGTGTCATTGAAATTCCCAATGTAAGTATACCTTTGTTTCGGACACTACTTGTAAACATGTCCATCAAGGTTTATGCTTTCTTTCTATTTTCTGTTTGGTTAAACATACTCTGACCTCTATTACTTGTGGAAGGTTGGAGACATGGCTGAACGTGGTATTTGTGAAGCATTCAAAGTCAAGAACGCTGTATTGCTATCTGCAACAGAGGCAGCTGAGATGATCCTTAGAGTCGACGAAATCATAACTTGTGCTCCAAGGAGGAGAGAAGACAGAATGTAAAATCTGGTGAGCGTCCAACTTCAGACATTGTGTTGTGGTATTGATACGGTGTGTGATTACAAGAACTGGTTACAATGCCGAAAATTTGTACGTAAATTTTGATGCGGTGGTGGGGGTATGTGGTTTCAGAGGTATTACATGGTGTTGGTGAAGAAGTTTGACTGAGAACCTTTCACTTCTTATCACTGCAATTCAGAGTTTTGTTTAAATTTTAATTCTGACATGATTATTTTTTTTAAGGTAAATTTTGATGTGGTGGTGGGGGGTATGTGGTTTCAGATGGGTATGTATGGTTTTTGTGAAGAAACTAGTGTTAACTCGCAAAATTATCTTTTGATGAAGCTATATGTTAGATTATTGCACAATTTTTATCATCTGCTCGCTCAAAGATATTAGATTTTAAAAACAAATACTAGAATAACGGAATTTAAAGAAACAAACTGTCATAAAAGTATATGATTCGTAATTACATATTGAAAATGCCAAATCATAATATCTATTATTGATAGTTAATACTATGAATTGTACTACAATCATATTAGTAGAAAATAAAATATATGAATTATAATAAAATTAGGTATTTTATTTTAAAATAACCAATATGTAATTAGTTAATTTTTGTAGAAGGAAAGAGTTGAGCCATTACCTTCTTGTCACACCCACTCTTTCAAACCATTTTATGATTATTAGGTAATGTTGTCTATTTTAAGTAAAATTTACTTCCTTCATTACTACATATGAATACACAAACTTCTAGAAAATGCCAAATCATAAAATCTATTTAATTTATTACAATTTTAACAAAAATTAATCTGTTACATTTTTTTACACTTATATATTAAATATATTCGAGAGACATATTAGTAGTTAGCAACAAAATATACATTTAATCAGAAAAAAATATACATTTTTTTTTTATATTTGTTAAAGACATCTTTTATCTAATCAATTAATCGACATCGAACTCATTTAAAAAAATAAAAAAAATACATATTATTTTAAATTTTGTGAGTTATTTTTTAACTACTTGATTAGCGAATATATTTTTCATTTTTTATTATATTCAAAAAAAGAAAATAAAAACAGAAACAGAAAGAAAAAAAACACTATTTTAGTGAAAGTGAGACCTAAAGCATCAATTAATCAGTTCGACAATCGGTCAGAACACAACTCATATAATCTCATAAGAGGCTCTAAATTCCTTCAAGAATATCCACCCAATCATTCTCTTCCCAAAGAATAAAGTGATATCTCCCACTCCTTACTCACGTAATTAAAGATAAGCTCCATCAAATTAGAATAATGATGAAATTGTTGAGACCCGTCATGTACTATTTTAACCACATCCTACCTCCCCATAAAACTAGATGTCCACTAGGTTAGCGTATAATTGGACACTGTAATCCATCTTTTGATTCATCACCTATTGTCGGTTCTGAAGTAGCAATGTCATTCACAAGAATTGTGTTCCTTTTAAAATTTCTCCTTCATACCTTTTCTCGTGATCACACTTTGATCAATTACAATCTTCACCTTTTACTCTAGAAAGAATTTTTACAGTCACCGTTCAAACTAGAAATGATTTTTACAAACGCATTCAATCTAAATAAAAGATAGATTTGAGTTACAAATGATGTATATGATAAAAGTATTTGGAATCTTGAAACTTCTCAACACTTGTTTGAGATAAATAAAGACAAACTCAGTAAATGATGATCTATAAATACAGCGAAGATAGTTGGAGTTTGCTTGAAGAGTTTTTAACATGTTATTACTTGAACAAGTGTTGCTTGATTTGTAAATTGAACTCTTACCTTTATCTTCCAATTGATCTTCAATTTATAGATAATAAAAGATTTTGAATATTCAATTTACACTGAATATAGTTGTTGGACACACTTCCCAAATGTTAGATCTATTTTAAAGTAATTAAACACATGTTTATATTGTTGTCTAGAACATTATTTACAAGCGAAGAATGTTCTTACGTTTGAGTCTGATAGAAAATATGAATGAGTGAGTGAATGAGTTGTGAAATGTCAGTCGGTATTGTTTAAAATCAAATTTATGCAGAACTTTCTGTAGAATAATGTACTCGTGTCCTTGCTCACAACTCAACAATTTAGAGACCGATCTTGTGATCAATTTGGAGGCTGTTTTCTTCCTTTGGGCATTCAGCTTGAGTTATGGGCTTCACAAATGTTTTGAGCAATCTTAATACCCTTTAACTTGTGGTTTGAACTGTGGAAATATATTTTAATCCTGTCTTTAAAAGAGAATAACCATAATGTTCTTTTGTAAAACCAAAATATTCTTTGTTTTGTGTTGTATGAAAAACGTGGATGAGTGATTTAGTAGTTGTCTAATGCCAGTCGTTTCTCTTAGAAGTATGATGTGCTTTCTGCAAAAAGGTGTAGTAGTAGTGTCCTTGCTGTCCTAGTTGTCCTCCCTTATAGCTCATCAATCTAGAGATTGATCTTCATGTTTTTTGCTTCTTTGGGCCTTTAGCTAGGCTTTTGGACTTGAGTATTGCTTTGAGTAGTCTTGAAATGTGTTTATCTTAAGGTCTCGACTATGGAAAATGATATATTTTACTTCTGCCCATAAATGAAATAACCAGAATGATCTTGATAATAAACCAAAATGATCTTGTAATAAATCATAATGATCATTTGATAAACTAGAATGATCTTGTAATAGAATGGTTTTGTAATAAATCAGAATGATCATTTGATAAATCAAAATGATCTTGTAATAAACTAGAATGATCATTTGATAAACCATAATGATCTTGTAATAAATCAAAATGATTGTAATAAACTAAAATGATCTTGTAATAAACCAAAATGATTGTAATGAACCAAAATAATTGTAATAAACCAAAATGATCTTTTTATAAACTATAATGATCATTTGATAAATCAAAATGACCTTTTGATAAACCATAATGATAATTTGATAAACCAGAATGATCTTGATAAATCTATCATTAATCTAGAGATCAATCTCCCGATCATTCTGCTTGTATTTGGAAGTAGACCTTCAAATCTTGACTTTTAATTGCTTATCAAACTGTTGGAAAGTTCATGTGCGAAATGCTAACTATTTTACTGCATATTGCCCTTCCAAAAATATTCCTTTTGTCAATTGTTCTTTAATTGAATAACTAGAACATTCTGGTGAATGTTCTTCTGCCATTTTTTAATAAATGACTTAATCTTGAAATTATTTATTCTTTAAAGTTGATTCTTGTTATTTTGCCGAACTGATATGACTACTAATGAATGTAATGAACTTGTTCATCATGAGAACATCATTTCATAACAATTGAGAATGTACTTATGCAATTCATGTTCCTTAAATAAAACACAAGTACAATCATTAGTAGATCATCATTCATAAAACATAATCATATATTTCAAAAAGTTTGTTGTCATTAAAACATAAATAATAAAAAGTTTTTACCTCAACAAGTTCTGCTTACAAGAAATGGCCCACTCGGAGCTCCCGATTCCGTCACATGGCTAAACAGAGAAGCCACACCATCCTACCTATTTAACTAATAATGCTCGAATCTCATAATGCAAAATGTTAGACCATCCCACTTTCCCATTAAAGCCAAAAATAAAACTTCCGTCATGCCTCATAACTAGACTGTCAAACCTGGTCATAACCAGATTAGTTAAAACACTACCATCCACATTAAGGACTACTACATTTAGCAACCCGCACTGCCAAGATATCTTCTAAGATGGTCTATTGGTTGAAGAACCTTGAAGACCCCATAAACACTCTAGCTAAGGTGAAACTGAGAAAAAATGGCCATAACTAGAGCATACAAAATCAGGACCGAAAAGTCATAGACCCATCTGTAACACCCCAATTTTTAACAGCGAGAGTGTATTTTTTTTTCAAAAAAATTTCACAAAACAAAGAAATAAATAAGGGAAATACCTTTGGATAAATGTTTAAGTCATAATGCAACGACAATTAAGTTAATATAATTTACAAGCAGCGAAATAGTTTTTGAAATATGAATCCAAAGTATTTACACATCAAAACGTCGTACATGGAACCCATCGAAAATAAAATGTCATGCTGACAATATTAGTATAGGTACAGTCTTCCAATTTAAAATAAACACAACCCAAAAGAAAGACATCTAGTCCATATATGTCAACCTAATATGATCATTCTACAAAAAACTATCCATCTTGAGTGATCTTCACGCGCCCCGCAAGATCCTCCTAACATAGCTCCAGTCAGGTGTTCCAACTACATCCCCATCCACAGGGTACGAACCGGTAGGATTGTCCTGGCTCTCACCTGGGGGCAAAGCCCAGATTTCCACAATAGTTGTAAAGGGTCACCAACCGAAATTAACAATTAACACATAACATTTAAGTTTTTAAATGCACAAAATAACCTTTCAACTTAGCATGCACCTTAAAAGGGTTTTCCATATGCTAAACGTTCATATAATACTTGCCAAGTAAAATGAAATCAAAATAGGGTTTTAAACAATCAAGTAATAAATCAACTGACCAACCAATTGATGAGTCAACTGAGCAATCGATTGTCTGACTCAGAATAAAAATTTTTACTAAGCAAATCGATTGGGAAATCGATTTCTTAAAGGTTTTTAGTGAAAACTGTATTATGGGTTTAAATCAATCGATTGGGAAGTCGATTTTCTTAAATAGTTGAGCCCCTGTAACTTGCCAAATCGATTGGCAAATCGATTTTGATAAATGGCTGAGCCCCTGTAACTTGCCAAATCGATTCGCAAATCGATTTTGATAAATATCTTTTAACAGAATCGATTGGGAAATCGATTTATCTAATGTTTTGCTCAACTACATAAACTGAATCCATCACAATTACACACAATTCCAAAACATAACACTTAGCAATTATAACACAATCATCATGACAACTTGAGTTCAAACACTCAATCATAATCTTGAATCAAACACGACTCGCGTGCCAAACACCCTAATGCGATGCGTATATACCAAAACGCATGGACTCGAAATCCAAATCAAACTCTTCGGGAGTAGAAAATCGTAATTGTACAGTCTCTCACAGACCACCACTTATTACCAAGGTGCCACCTATTACAGGCCTGCACGATTTATTAATTTTTAGCCTATCACAAGTATTAGACCTCAATTCCACACAAAATCCTCCGCGAGAGGCGTAAATCCTAAACGTACAGTTTCTCACAAACGAACACGAGTGCAATCTCTCATGGACAAACACGGGTGCAGTCTCTCCCAGACAAACATGATTTTCAAGGGTGTAGTCTCTCACAGATAAACACCAGCTCTCACGGACATACACAATTTACTAGGGTGTAGTCTCTCACGGACAAACACCTGTGCAGTCTCTCACAGACAAACACATGCGCTGTCTATCACGGACAAACACAATTTACCAGGGTGTAGTCTCTCACGGACAAACACAATTTACCAGGGTGTAGTCTCTAACACCTGTGCAGTCTCTCACGGACAAACACAATTTACCAGGGTGTAGTCTCTCACGGACAAACACCATTAAGTAAAGGTAGATATTAAAAGATTCCCCGTTTTTAATACTCCTTTAACTATTACAATTCGAACGACAATAATTAAGTAAATGAAGATATTAAAAGATTCCCCATTCTTAATACTCATTTAACTCTAACGATTTGCAGTACAAACATTAAGTAAAGATAGATATTAAAAGATTCCCCTTTTTAATACTCGTTTAACTCTTATGATTTTCACAACAAACATTAAGTAAACATAGATATTAAAAGATTCCCCAATTATAATACTCGTTTAACTCTAATGATTTTCAAATTCTACACAGGACATCCTCAGACATATTCTCAAATTCAATTCACAATTCACACCAAATCACATTAATTCATTTCTCCACAAAATCCACACAAACTCATCTCAAAATTTATAAATATTAGTTATGAACACGTCAAATACGACAAACACAAATCATCACAACCCACCACTCAAACACATCAAATTTCATTTCCTCAAAATCATACATAAATAAGTTAAATTCATTTTCCACAAAACACTCATCAATATCACCAAAACCCAACATAGAATTTCACCCATAAAAGTATTAAATTCATTTTCCCCAAATCAACACTTCAACCCTAACAAAATTCTTTTCCACACAACCACAGATAAGTCCCTAAATGCAAACTAAAAGTTTGGAAGGAGCCCTTACCTTAATGTTAGCTTTAACGAGCGATTACGGTACCACGAGTAATTCGAGTAAAATCTTCGCTCGCGACGTCGCTTTCAAAGTTAGTTCACTAGCACCGTAGCGTGGTGGTGAGCAACTTTCCCTTCTATCTCTTCGTGAAACGAAACTTAGATCAAGAAGAAAAGTGGGGGTTTGTGTTTGACGGTTTTGAAATCACTAACACAGTTTTCGAATCCGAGAAGAAGGAAGAAGCTGGAAATTTGTTCTTTCTCACCCACTAAGCCTTGGGTTTCTATTCTTGAAGCCGAAGAAAGAAAAAGAAAGCAAAACCAAAGAAGAAGAAAAGAGGAAGAAGAGGGAATGTCGCGAGGCAGAGGAAGAAACGTTATGTTTCCTTTTTCCTTCCTTCTATTTTCTTTTCTTTCTATTTCGTTTTCTTTTCCCTCCAAACAAATATATATATATATATATATATATTAATTATAACTTAACAAATATCTCAAAATATTTAGATATTTATTAAAATTATCATTTCACCCATAACCTCTCCAAACCACTTTTTGTCAAAAATATCTACTATCGTCGCAACTCGAGATATTTTTAACAAAACTCCCCAGAATTAAATTCTTCGTAAAAGATTCACCGCAGTTAATTTAATTTATTTATCGACGAGTAATTTTGGTCGGGCATCAAAATATCTTTTTGGTCATTTAAACTCCCAAAATATTAATAACTTGGCTAAAAAGCCTCCGAGTTCAATACCAAAATCCACTAAAATACATAAAGTATAATTTAAAATTATGGGTCTTACATTAGTACCCCCCTAAAATTAGTTTCGTCCTCGAAACTTAAAGTACGAGTAACAATCCACACTAGGTTTGTACTCTAATTCCGCATACAAGTCGCAACTTGTTTCACCCGGCCTACTCGAAGAAAGTGTTGCCTACCCCTTTTCATAGGGTGCTTAATAACTCTACACACATCCATAGTCGGTAAGACTCATCCATCCCATTCAACTTGATTTTGTCTACTATCAACAAGAGATTAAGGATGATCAGTCCCTCAATTTGTCAATAAATAACCAACAACCATGATAGTGGATTAGACTATCTTAACCGAACTGTAATAGCGCTCCTTGCAACCTACAACTGAGGTTATCCTAATGTACAAGCGGTCAATAATCTTCTCAAAGTCCACTGAGTTTCCCTTATTTTCCTATAACTTTGATCCTGTCGACGAAGTACAATTTCCCATAGCTATGTTACATAGCCTTATTTGCATCCACTTGGTACAAAACATCCATTTCGTACCAAACCAAAACACTAAGTATGACCTCAACACATTGAGCACAAAACAATCACTACAGTCGAGGACTCCTTAATTTCTCCATTGTCCACAAATCCTCGATTTTTCTTTACTCTTACAACTACGTCAAACCGCATTGTTCTTATCAGTATGTTATTCCAATTATCACTTCAATAATTCTATCCCCACATCTGCTTTGTGATCCAAGCTTCCTACTTAGGACACACAACCTTCTTTTCAGTTTAGTACTTCATTTCAAGAGTCACATTTCCAACAAAATCCAACTTGAATTTAATTCATAAATCAAGGTCTACATTTGTCTCATGCCTAACACCTCAAATTCACGCTTCACTAGAAAATTTCTTACATACTTCGCAATTATGCACAAACTCGAAAATAATTCTCCTACATCTACTGCGAACATTCATTCTAATACTTCTCAATTTCGCTGCGTCCTTCATTTACAACCGGATGGTTATCCTTTCATTATGACAGGTCAAACACATTGTATTTGTTCCATCACTTTTCCATTTATACAAACCTTAAATTTCTACCTCGGACCTTGATACATCTTCATTATAGTGATTCCAATAAATCAAGGCTTACCAATTCCTACCAAACTTTTCAATTTCATGTTCAATTGTTTCCTATCAACCAACATTTAACTCCTTTGATTGACGAACACAATAACAACTCCCATGACATACACTCAAGTAATGCCTGTATATCGTTGGCATACCTTTATAATAATAATGTCTGAATTATAGTTGAGATAATTCCTTTCTTGAATCTTAAACCGTCATAAGCTAGGTCTCTATGTGCTGCTCCAATAAGTTTCCTTGGCACATTTTCCAAAATTTGGTTCACTCGCTGGATTCTTATTCCTTCCCGACCTTCACCGAGATACAAACTGAAAGAATCCTAACAATCGAATGTCCTAAAGAATTATTTCTCAAACGTTCCCCATAAGCATTTCCTAAGAAATAATTATCTAACTTCATCCTCATAATTTTGCAGTAGAATATCTCAAAGACCCACATACCTTTCATTGTTCATCTAGTCACTAAAACACTCATTTTAAATATCAACGCTTGATTTCCCAAGACCAACAACTAAATCATAAATCCTTCGTTACATCTCTTCTTTTTCACCTTCTATCATTTTAATAGGATTCTAAAATTTGATCCTCAAAATCTCCAAACACTTCCATCCTTACCATGAATTATTTATCACTTGCCTGCCTCAACTCCTTCCATTATGAAAGTTTTAAGCATTACTTGGTCCTCCATCCAACCTTGTGGATTTTAAATCATCATCTAAAAAAATCAACCATCTTAGGGTCCCAAATCAAATCTCGAATAATCCTTCCTACCTATCAAAATCTTAACATCCTCTTAGTAATCTCCATCCTTTAATAGACTCTCAAAACTTATATTATCGCAATCTCGAAGTATTCTCGTACTCGATACTTCAAATTCTTCTGAATGGTAACATAGAGTTCAATACATCAAGGCTTAACTCATTATGTTTTTCCGAACATCGCTCCAAATTCACACTTACGTGTCTATAGTTTCATCCATATATCACTATCCATATTTACTATCTCCTAAGCCACAAAGAGATTTGTCACTTATCAACAAAATATATAGTCTCACTCCTATACTCGTCATGAGATTCATACTTAATAATCCAAGTTGTGAATCTAGTCTAACTCGAATACTCGACTTATCCCTCAAGGTATCGACTATTCCTCAAAGCGTATTTTATCTAACCAAAGGAGTATTTACTCCCAATGTGCAGTGCCCCTTAACTTCAATACAAGTCCCTTTCATTGACTTCTAAGCACCAAATGCTATTCCAAATGGAATCTCTATTTTCTCAACAATTCTATGATGGTCACATCTCTTCGACAGTTATCAAACTTCATCCTGTTTTATCCCAAAATCTACCAGGAAAACATCTAATACTTTTCTTAATAAAAGTCTTCCAATTAGATCTTTACTTGAAATCCCTTATTAGCCTAATGTTAATCCATCCATACTCATCATCTTCCAGTTAACACCCACACATAGCTTTTGTGTCCTGGGAACAATTTCATAAATTCCATGCCGTCATGATTTGCTTCAACTCTGCCTGACAATCCGTCATCTCGAAGATATTTTCCATTCCTTGAATCCACTAATATGCTTTTTCCTGAGTTCTCATCACCCTTGAACTTTGAATGATGGTAACGACGAAAATCTTCCAATCCTCTAGACTTAATAGCACATATCTCTCTTTTCCTCTTCTCCAGATCCCGCAAAGTCTTTGCAGTTGTATGTGCAACAACGGAAACGTTAATGTTATTCGTAGCTTCAACCATTTGATCATCCCTACGGACGTTCATTCTGGCCATGTCGTTCCTTCTTAGAGGCAGTATTTCCCCAAAACCAACATCAAGAAGAGTGTTAACACCACTTCGAATAATTCCAAAACTAAGTTTCGAATATATCAACACATAATAACTACCCCTGATCTGACAACTCAGACCAATTACCCCGACACATGATTTGATAACGACTCCCAACCAATAGGTTGACCTACAACCTATACCACGGGATCCACAGCCCCAAAGAAATCCAATCTGATACAACAATGTAACACCCTGATTTTTAACAGCGAGAGTGTATTTTTTTTTTCAAAACAATTTCATAAAACAAAGAAATAAATAAGGGAAATACCTTTGGATAAATGTTTAAGTCATAACGCAACGACAATTAAGTCAATATAATTTACAAGCAGCGAAATAGTTTTTGAAATATGAATCCAAAGTATTTACACATCAAAAAATGGTACATGGAATCCATCGAAAATAAAATGTCATGCTGACAATATTAATATAGGTACAGTCTTCCAATTTAAAGTAAACACAATCCAAAAGAAAGACATCTAGTCTCTATACACCAACCTAATATGATCATTCTACAAAAAACATAACATCCTGAATGATCTTCACGCGCCCTGCAAGATCCTCCCAACATAGCTCCAGTCAGGTGTTCCAACTACATCCCCATCCACAGGGTACGAACTGGTAGGATTGTCCTGGCTCTCATCTGAGGGCAAAGCCCAGATTTCCACAATAGTTGTAAAGGGTCACCAACCGAAATTAACAATTAACACATAACATTTAAGTTTTTAAATCCACAAAATAACCTTTTAACTTAGCATTCACCTTAAAAGGGTTTTCTATATGCTAAAGGTTCATATAATACATGCCAAGTAAAATGAAATCAAAATAGGGTTTTAAAAAATCAAGTAATAAATTAACTGACCAACCAATTGATGAGTCAACTGAGCAATCGATTGTTTGACTCAGAATAAAAGTTTTTACTAAGCAAATCGATTGGGAAATCGATTTCTTAAAGGTTTTTAGTGAAAACTGTATTATGGGTTTATATCAATCGATTGGGAAGTCGATTTTCTTAAATAGCTGAGCCCTTGTAACTTGCCAAATCGATTGGCAAATCGATTTTGATAAATAGTTGAGCCCCAGTAACTTGCCAAATCGATTGGCAAATCGATTTTGATAAATGGTTGAGCCCCTGTAACTTGCCAAATTGATTGGCAAATCGATTTTGATAAATATCTTTTAACAGAATCGATTGGGAAATCAATTTCTCTGAAGTTTTGCTCAACTACATAAACTGAATCCATCATAATTACACACAATTTCAAAACATAACACTTAGCAATTATAACACAATCATCATGACAACTTGAGTTCAAGCACTCAATCATAATCTTGAATCAAACACGACTCGAGTGCCAAATACCCTAATGCGATGCGTATATGCCAAAATGCATGGACTTGAAATTTAAATCAAACTATTCGAGAGTAGAAAATCGTAATTGTACAGTCTCTCACAGACCAGCACTTATTACCAAGGTGCCACCTATTACAGGCCTGCACGATTTATTAATTTTTCGCCTATCACAAGTCTTAGACCTCAATTCCACACAAAATCCTCCGCGAGAGGCGTAAATCCTAAGCGTATAGTTTCTCACAAACGAATACGAGTGCAGTCTCTCATGGACAAACACGGGTGCAGTCTCTCCCGGACAAACACGATTTTCAAGGGTGTAGTCTCTCACAGACAAACACCAGCTCTCACGGACAAACACAATTTACCAGGGTGTAGTCTCTCACGGACAAACACCTGTGCAGTCTGTCACGGACAAACACAATTTACCAGGGTGTAGTCTCTCACGAACAAACACCTGTGCAATCTCTCACAGACGAACACAATTTACCAGGGTGTAGTCTATCACGGACAAACACCTGTGCAGTCTCTCACGGACAAACACAATTTACCAGGGTGTAGTCTCTCACGGACAAACACCATTAAGTAAAGGCTGATATTAAAAGGTTCCCCGTTTTTAATACTCCTTTAACTCTTACAATTCGAACGTCAATCACTAAGTAAACGTAGATATTAAGGGATTCCCCATTCTTAATACTCATTTAACTCTAACGATTTTCATTACAAACATTAAGTAAATCGAGATATTAAAAGATTCCCCATTTTTAATACTAGTTTAACTCTAATGATTTTCACAACAAACATTAAGTAAAGATAGATATTAAGAGAATCCCCATTCTTAATACTCATTTTACTCTAACTATTTTCACTGCAAACATTAAGTAAACTGAGATATTAAAAGATTGCCCATTTTTAATACTCGTTTAACTCTAATGATTTTCACGACAAATATTAAGTAAACAGAGATATTAAAAGATTCTCCATTTTTAATACTCGTTTAACTATAATGATTTTCAAATTCCACCCAAAACATACTCAGACATATTCTCAAGTTCAATCCATAATTCACACCAAATCACATCAATTCATTATTCCACAAAATCCACACAAACACATCTCAAAATTTATAAGTATTAATTATGAACATGTCAAATACGACAAACACAAATCATCGCAACCCACCACTAAAACACATCAAATTTCATTTCCTCAAAATCATACATAAATGGGTTAAATTCATTTTCTCCAAATCAACACTTCAACCCTAAATGCAAACTAAAAGTTTGGAAGGAGCCCTTACCTTAACACTAGCTTTAACGAGCGATTACAGTACCACGAGTAATTCCGGTAAAATCTCAGCTCGCGACGTCGCTTCCAAAGTTAGTTCACTAGCACCGTAGCATGGTGGTGAGCAACTTTCCCTTCTATCTCTTTGCGAAGCGATACTTAGATCTAGAAGAAAAGTGGGGGTTTGTGTTTGACGGTTTTGAAATCACTAACACAGTTTTCGTATCCGAGAAGAAGGAAGAAGCTGGAAATTTGTTCTTTCTCACCCACTAAGCCTTAGGTTTCTATTCTAGATGCAAAAGAAAGAAAAAGAATGCAAAACCAAAGACGAAGAAAAGAGGAAGAAGAGGGTGTGTCGCGAGGTAGAGGAAGAAACGTTCTGTTTCCTTTTTCCTTTTTCCTTCCTTCTATTTTCTTTTCTTTCTATTTCCTTTTCTTTCCTTTCTATTTCCTTTTCTTTTCCCTCCAAACAAATATATATATATATATTAATTATAACTTAACAAATATCTCAAAATATTTAGATATTTATTAAAATTACCATTTCACCCATAACCTCTCCAAACCACTTTTTGTCAAAAATATCTACTATCGTCGCAACTCGAGATATTTTTAACAAAACTCCCCAGAATTAAATTCTTTGTAAAAGATTCACCACAGTTAATTTAATTTATTTATCAATGAGTAATTTTGATCGGGCATCAAAATATCTTTTTGGTCATTTAAACTCCCAAAATATTAATAACTTGGCTAAAAAGCCTCCGAGTTCAATACAAAAATCCACTAAAATACATAAAGTATAATTTAAAATTATGGGTCTTACACCACCTATGGTACACCCAATATTCCACATGATTATGGTCCCAAGAACTCTATATGTTGCACAAAATTTATGTAAGAGGAGGAGCAAGTTGTCACTATCCACATCACGGCAAATTTGAGCCACTCTCTCACACTCACACGCTTTCCACATTTCCTTCGTTCTCGTGCAAGAGAAGACACAATGGAAAATGGAATTACCCTCTAGCTCATAGAAAGTGCAAGTTGATTGACTAACCTCTTTGGCTGAAGAACAATTTTGTTGGTTATTGAGTTATGACACACATGCACATGAGAAACTGCACAGTTGCAGCGACCTATTGCTTCCACATCTAACTTTGTCCCTATACACAAACCTCCGAGTATTTTTTCTCAAGGAGCCACACATAGTCACATAATAACCATTTACGTTATTATGCCAAATCCAACAATCATCAAAAATATTAACAAAACAGGGCTTGATATTCTGAATTCCGTTAGTCTTATCCATTGGAAAGATCGTCTCCATCTCAAAGATAATGCAGTTATCCCCCACCCAATGATCCTTGGTCTTCTTGTTAAGATCAACCAAGTCAATTTCATGCACTCTGTCAATCAAAGGATGCTTACTGATCCAAGGTCTAAACTAAATATTTGTTTCACCATTACCAATTTTAAACTTAAAGCCATCCTTCAAACATTCCAAGGTCTTGAGAATCGCATTCCAAGTTAAGGATACCCTATTCTTCTTAATCAATAAAATTTTCCCCTCCTTCAAGTTAAGATCATAAAGAATAGCCACCCATATATTTTTTCTGTGATTGGAGCAAACACCACACAAGTTTCCCAAAAGGGCAATATTTTGCAACTGCATGGACTTCATAACCAAACAAACATATTTCTAAGGTTGAATAATCTTCTTCAATCTCACCATATGCACAGTCTTTTCGCTCATGCCATTCCAAATAAAGTCACAAACATTTCTATAGCTTATCACAAGCATATTGTGGAAAATTGTTGGATCTGCGTTGGTGATAATTGCTGCAAGATTTTAATAGTGAAGTTGTTGATGAAGATTATATGTAGCAAATTCCAAAGCATGTTATTACACTAGCCTTTAGGTTAGATTCTTCCCCACCAATTAGATGCAAATGAGATAACCAGCGAATCCCCTTCAGGGTACTTTTGAAAACATTGATATGATTTGCACTATCACACCAATAATATTTTTCAATAATATGTTACAAAAGAATGATTTATATTCATTATTCATGCATTAGAAAAGAATAAGATGACTTAGAATTTAAGAATGAGTGAGAAAAGTGGATGAAAATCTCTAAAATTTCGTGTCCACATTCTGTCCAAAGTGACACTATTTATGGAAAAATAATGTCACTTGAGAAAGAATTACAATTCTTGGTTTTGCCACTGTTTCGCGAAGGGATATATGTATGTAACGTTCAATTATTGACTAAAGCATTGCAATGGTCTGGTGGTTAATCAGTGTTTCTTTTCGTGCACACTCAGGACATTCTAGATTTACATCTAGAACACAACCAATTTAACCAAGAACTAAATCATGTTAATAACCACCAATTATACATATATATCTATATTCATCAATATTTTGAAAATATCTAACAATCCCCCACCATTTTCAAAACATACTTAGTCCCATAATTTTGGAAAGATCATAGTTTCAGATAATCGTATCTTACGATTTGAACCACTACTTAATAAGCTATGGGTTCCACTTATCCCGAATAGATTGGTAAACAAGCTTTGAACTATTTATTCATTAGAACAAGTGTGCACAACTTATACTTGAAATCTCGGTAGAATTATAAAGATGACACATTTGTCAAGGCCTTGTGTCATGTATCCTTTTCATGAGAATTTAAGAGTCAAGCCCTTTAACTCTGTAACACCCCGATTTTTAAAAGCAAGAGTGTATATCTTTTTTTTTTCAAAACAAATTCATAAAACAAAGAAATAAATAAGGAAAATACCTTTGGATAAATGTTTAAGTCATAACCCAATGACAATTAAGTCAATATAATTTACTAACAGCGGAATAGTTTTTGAAATATGAATCCAAAGTATTTACACATCAAAAAGTGGTACATGGAACCCATCGAAAATAAAATGTCATGCTGACAATATTAGTATAGGTACAGTCTTCCAATTTAAAATAAACACAATCCAAAAGAAAGACATCTAGTCCCTATACGTCAACCTAATATGATGATTCTACAAAAACTATACATCCTGAGTGATCTTCACGCGCCCCGCAAGATCCTCCTAACATAGCTCCAGTCAGGTGTTCCAACTACATCCCCATCCACAGGGTACGAACCGGTAGGATTGTCCTGGCTCTCATATGAGGGCAAAACCTAGATTTCCACAATAGTTGTAAACGGTCACCAACCAAAATTAACAGTTAACACATAACATTTAATTTTTAAAATGCACAAAATAACCTTTCAACTTAGCATGCACCTTAAAAGGGTTTTCCATATGCTAAACGTTCATATAATACTTGCCAAGTAAAAATGAAATCAAAATAAGGTTTTAATCAATCAAGAAATAAATCAACTGACCAATCAATTGATGAATCAATTGGGCAATAGATTGTCTGACTCAAAATACAAGTTTCTACTAAGCAAATCGATTGGGAAATCGATTTCTTAAAGGTTTTTAGTGAAACCTGTATTCTGGGTTTAAATCAATCGATTGGGAAATCAATTTCTTAAATGTTTTTGGTGAAACCTGTATTCTGGGTTTAAATCAATCAATTGGACAATGGATTGGGAAATTGATTGGGACATTGATTTTCTTAAATAGCTGAGCCGTTGTGACATGCCAAATCGACTGGCAAATCGATTTTGATAAATAGCTGAGCCTATGTAACGTGCCAAATCGATTGAGAAATCGATTTTGATAAATAGTTGAGTCCCTGTAACATGCCAAATCGATTGGCAAATCGATTGGCAAATCGATTTTGTTCCATATCTTTTAACATAATCGATTGGGAAATCGATTTTTGCTACAATTTTTCATAAAAATACAGAAACTTAATCCGTCACAATTACACACAATTCCAAAACATAACACTTAGCAATTATAACGCAATCACCATGACAACTTAAGCTTTGAAATGGTTTTGCAATCAATCACACTCACACACAATTCCAAAACATAATACTTAAATAGCTGAGCCGTTGTGACATGCCAAATCGACTGGCAAATCGATTTTGATAAATAGATGAGCCTATGTAACGTGCCAAATCGATTGAGAAATCGATTTTGATAAATAGTTGAGCCCCTGTAACATGCCAAATCGATTGGCAAATCGATTTTGTTCCATATCTTTTAACATAATCGATTGGGAAATCGATTTTTCTACAATTTTTCATAAAAATACAGAAACTTAATCCGTCACAATTACACACAATTCCAAAACATAACACTTAGCAATTATAACGCAATCACCATGACAACTTAAGCTTTGAAATGGTTTTGCAATCAATCACACTCACACACAATTCCAAAACATAATACTTAGCAATTATAACACAATCATCATGACAACTTGAGTTCAAACACTCAATCATAATCTTGAATCAAGCACGACTCGTGTGCCAAACACCCTAATGTGATGCGTATATGCCAAAACGCATGGACTCGAAATTCAAATCAAACTCTTTTGGAGTAGAAAATCGTAATTGTACAGTCTCTCACAGACCAACACTTATTACCAAGGTGCCACCTATTACCGGCCTGCACGATTTATTAATTTTTAGCCTATCACAAGTCTTAGACCTCAATTCCACACAAAATCCTCCGCGAGAGGCGTAAAACCTAAACGTACAGTTTGTCATGAACGAACACGAGTGCAATCTCTCATGGACAACCACGGGTGCAGTCTCTCCTGGACAAACACGATTTTCAAGGGTGTAGTCTCTCACAGAAAAACACCAGCTCTTAAGGACAAACACAATTTACCAGGGTGTAGTCTCTCATGGACAAACACTTGTGCAGTCTCTCACGAACAAACACAATTTACCAGGGTGAAGTCTCTCACGAACAAACACAATTTACCAGGGTGTAGTGTCTCACGGACAAACACCATTAAGTAAAGGCAGATATTAAAAGATTCCCCGTTTTTAATACCCATTTAACTCTTACAATTCAAACGACAATCATTAAGTAAACGTAGATATTAAGAGATTCCCCATTCTTAATACTCATTTAACTGTAACGATTTTCTCTACAAACATTAAGTAAACCGAGATATTAAAAGATTCCCCATTTTTAATACTCGTTTAACTCGAATGATTTTCACAACAAACATTAAGTAAACATAGATATTAAAAGATTCCCCAATTTTAATACTCGTTTAACTCTAATGATTTTCAAATTCCATACAGGACATCCTCAGACATATTCTCAAATTCAATTCACAATTCACACCAAATCACATTAATTCATTTTTCCACAAAATCCACACAAACTCATCTCAAAGTTTATAAATAGTAGTTATGAACACGTCAAATACGACAAACACAAATCATCACAACCCACCACTCAAAAACATCAAATTTCATTTCCTCAAAATCATACATAAATGAGTTAAATTCATTTTCCACAAAACACTCATCAATATCACCAAAACCCAACATTAGAATTTCACCCATAAAAGTATTAAATTCATTTTCTCCAAATCAACACTTCAACCCTAACAAAATTATTTTCCACACAACCAAAGATAAGTCCCTAAATGCAAACTAAAAGTTTGGAAGGAGCCCTTACCTTAACGTTAGCTTTAACGTGCGATTACGGTACCTTGAGTAAATCCGGTAAAATCTCCGCTCGCGACATCGCTTCCAAAGTTGGTTCACTAGCACCGTAGCGTGGTGGTGAGCAACTTTCCCTTCTATTTCTTCGTGAAACGAAGCTTAGATCTAGATGAAATGTGGAGGTTTGCGTTTGACGGTTTTGAAACCGCTAACACCGATTTTGAATCCGAGAAGAAGGAAGAAGCTGGAAATTTGTTCTTTCTCACTCACTAAGCCTTGGGTTTCTATTCTTGAAGCCAAAGAAAGAAAAAGAAAGCAAAACCAAGAAGAAGAAAAGAGGGAGAAGGAGAAGTGTCACGAGGCAGAGGAAGAAAGTTCTGTTTCCTTTTCCTTCTTCCTTTCTTCTATTTTATTTTCTTTCTATTTCCTTTTCTTTTCCCTCCAAACAAATATATATATATATATATATATGCTCGTGTTTTTAAAAACAGAAAAAAAATATTATAATAATAATAATTATCAAATAAAACCGAACTTTTTCCACCTTGCCTCATTTTTTTTTTCAAATTCATTTCCCCTTTCTTCTCTCTCTCCCTCTCGGCATAATTTCTCATACTCCTACAAATTCTCTTGGTTAGGATTTTTGCGTTAGGGTTTGTGCTCTAGGGAAAAGGGTACCTATCTCCTGAGACTTGTTGATTGAGACTCATTGAGGTAAACGCACAACTCTAATCCTAGTATGAATTCATAGAAAAATGTAGTTTTGTTTAAAAATCTTATTTTGTGCTTAGAGTATATTTAAATGATTTTTATGGTTTCGAAGAGTTAGCTAAACTTTAGAATAATTTTTTCTAAAGTCTGGGAAATATTTTTGATACTCAGATTTGTCACCTGAGATCTTGCCGGCTACTCTGCGAGTTGTTGGAGAGCAAATGATCATCTTCATATATTTTCATAATTCTATTATTATTATTTTACTTGTTTTCTATATTAAAGTATTTATTGAAATTTTTTGGAAACACAACCTTTGAAATTTATCTCGATTTTGTCAATTATTTAATTTAATGGTCGTTGTTATATAATATGCTATTAGTTTGATTTACGTATGAATTGAAGTATTTAAATATTGAATTGTTATGCAATTGAATATGTTTTCCATGAATTACGATGAAATGATTTTAAATACGCGTTTTGAGAAGTCGTTGTTATAATCATTAGATCATTAACTGCGTTAGGTGCACCTAGTTAACTCGTTTTATTAGGGAGAGTTACCCTTTAGATAGAGTTGCCCATATGAGAAATGTCATTCGTAGGAGGAGAGGGCTATCAACGAGATGTAAGCTCCCTAATTGATACGTGATGATGCGTTGCGGGATTGAGAGGAGATGGCTATCCGTTAGATGGAGCCACCCCTAAGGGAAAGATCACCCTTAGAAGAAAAGGGCTATCAATGAGATGAAGCCGCCTCTTGGTTCTAATAAAAAAATTTGTATTGTTACTTGTTTGATTTTTATGATGATATTAAGGTTGTTCATTTTGATTTCACTTCGTATTTAACTGGATTTATAATATTTCTGTTGAATGGTTAAATTATAAGTTTAATGACTATATATGTGTATATATTTGAATTTAGAATTTTCTATATTTTTAAGTAATATTGTTTAACATAATTGTTGCCCGATTGTAAAGCAGTTATTCGTGCCTTTCTGTGTTTCTCTTTTAAATGATGGTGGTTATTGTCTGCTCACTAAGTCTTTGTGACTTACCCCTTTATGTTGCTTATTTTATTCAGATTCGCAGGAAGCTGAGTAGAAATTGTTGAGACAAAATCTCTCTCAAATGGTTTTAATGATAATAAAATTAATTAAAAGATTATGATTGAGGTTAACGACTAACTTGTGCTTTTGAGTGTATTCATATAAGAAAATGCCGAGGATGGCCTTGCGAGTTGATGAATCTGCAAATGTGTAGAATACTCATCCTTGCTGAAATGAATTATTTTTATTCATTAAACAAATGTAGAACAATATTAAAGAATGAATTGTTTGATTTATTTAACAAAGGCAAAACACTATTAAAGAATGAATAATGAAAAGCTTTTGAAGAAAAGGAGTAAGAAGGCAAAAGAAAGGTACGAGGAAGGATTACACTAGGATGGGTCTATAGTCAACATCTTGAAAAACATCTCAACACCTTTGAAAGAAAGCCATCATATCATGTGCAAAGGCTACAAGCAGACCTATAAGATCACTATTGTGTGAATTAAAAACATTATAAAGTCAATCATTAAAAAGGCAACAACAAACAAGCTAAAAATAAAGTGTACACATGTCTTAAAGAAAGGAAAGAGAAAAGGACTTCACACGTGAAGCCTTTACAAAGCCTTGAAGAAAGGAGAATTAAAGAGACATCACATGGTCTTACAAGCCTTAAAGAAAGGAAAGAGAAAATATGCAACCTCGTACTTGAGAATGGACTTCATCTGTTCAAGGACAGTTGGATGACAGTTTCGTAATCATGAAGAAAGACCTTGGGCTTTTTGAATGGATTTTCCAATGGTCATAAAAAGCTTGGCATATGAAATGAACATCAGAAGACCTTTATAAAAGGCAACAAGCTCTTTAGTTTCAAATACACAACAACATTGCATTAAAAAGATCAAAGATCTTATCGCTTTCAAGAAGCAACATTCATCCTCTCTTCATACTTTCTACAATCCCACATTAGATCTTTGTAAATCCTTTAAGAAAGTATTTAGAATCAATCACTCTCATATCACTCTGTAATTTCCACGTGAGATACACTTGGAAATATTTGAAACTTGATTGTAAGCTTGGTGAATGTAAGACCCATAATTTTAAATTATGCTTTATGTATTTTAGTGTATTTTGGTATTTAACTCGGAGGCTTTTTAGCCAAAGTTATTAATATTTTGGGAGTTTAAATGAACAACAAGATATTTTGATGCTCAATTAAAATTACTCGTCGATAAATAAATTAAATTAACTGCGGTGAATCTTTTACGAAGAATTTAATTCTGGGGAGTTTTGTTAAAAATATCTCGAGTCGCGACGATCGTAGATATTTTTGACAAAAAGTGGTTTGGAGAGGGTTTGGGTGAAACGATAATTTTAATAAATATCTAGATATTTTGAGATATTTGTTAAGTTATAATTAATATATAAGTATATATGTTTGTTTGGAGGGAAAAGAAAAGAAAATAGAAAGGAAAGGAAAAGGAAAATAGAAAGAAAAGGAAAAGAAAGGAATAGAGAAAGAAAACAGAAAACATTTCCTCCTCCTTGCCTTCGCGAAAACCACCATTGTTCTTCCTTCTTCTTCTTCTTCTTCTCCTTCTTTTGCGTTTCTTGCTTCCTTTTAGTTCAAGAAAAGAAACCCAAGGATTAGTGGGTGAGAAAGAACAAATTTCCAGCTTCTTCCTACTTCTCAGATTCGAAAACGGTGTTAGTGATTTCAAAATCGTCAAACGCAAACCTCCACATTTCATCTAGATCTAAGCTTCATTTCGCGAGGAGATAGAAGGGAAAGTTTCTCACCACCACGCTACAGTGCTAGTGAACCAACTTTGGAAGCGACGTCGCGAGCAGAGATTTTACCAGATTTCCCCACGGTACCGTAATTGCACGTTAAAGCTAACGTTAAGGTAAGGGCTCCTTCCAAACTTTTAGTTTGCATTTAGGGACTTATCTGTGGTTGTGTGGAAACGAATTTTGTTAGGGTTGAAGTGTTGATTTGGAGAAAATGAATTTAACCCATTTATGTATGATTTTGAGGAAATGAAATTTGATGTGCTTTAGTGGTAGGTTGCGATGATTTGTGTTTGTCATATTTGACGTAAATTTTGAGATGTGCTTGTGTGGATTTTGTGGAATAATGAATTGATGTGATTTGGTGTGAATTGTGGATTGAACTTGAGAATATGTTTGAGTATGTTCTGGGTGGAATTTGAAAATCATTAGAGTTAAACGAGTATTAAAAATGGGGAATCTTTTAATATCTCTGTTTACTTAATGTTTGCAGTGAAAATCGTTAGAGTTAAATGAGTATTAAGAATGGGGAATCTCTTAATATCTACATTTACTTAATGATTGTCGTGAAAATTGTTAGAGTTAAATGAGTATTAAAAATGGGGAATCTTTTAATATCTGCATTTACTTAACGATTGTCGTGGATAGAGTCAGAGTATGCTCATGCATTTCAGTTTTGGTAAATCGTGCTGACCCGTGATAGGTGGCACCTCGGTAAATAGTACTTTGGCCTGTGATAGGCGGTACTTTTACGATTTACGTTTTTTCTTTTAGTAAATCGTGCTGACCCGTGATAGGTGGCACCTCAGTAAATAGTACTCGTCTGTGATAGGCGGTACGTTTATGATTTACGCTCTTTAGTAAATCGTGCTGACCCGTGATAGGTGGCACCTCGGTAATTTAGTACTTTGGCCTGTGATAGGTGGTACAATTATGATTTATGGCCCTTCGAGGAGGGTTTTGGTTTGGAATTCCGAGTCCATGCATTATTGCATATACGCATTGCATTAGAGTGTTTGGCATACGAGTCGTGTTTGATTCAAGATTATGATTGAGTGTTTGAACTTGAGATGTTGTGGTAATTGTGTGCAAGTGTGATTGATTGCAAAACTATTTCGAAACTCAAGTTGTCGTGGTGATTGTGTTGAAATTGCTAAGTGTTATGTTTTGAAATTGCGTGTAAGTGTGATTGATTTCAAAACTATTTCGAGACTCAAGATGTCGTTGTGATTGTGTTGTAATTGCTAAGTGTTACATTTTGGAATTGTGTTTTGTGTGTAACTGTGATTGATTCAGTTTATGTAGTTTAAAAAAACATCAGAAAAATCGATTTCCCAATCGATTCGATTAAAAAGATATTGAGCAAATCGATTTGACTTGTCACAGTAGCTCAACTTTTTATCAAAATCGATTTGCCAGTCGATTTGGCATGTTACAGTAGCTCAACCATTCATCAAAATCGATTTGCCAATCGATTTGGCTAGTCACAGTAGCTCAACTATTTATCAAAATCGATTTGCCAATCGATTTGGCATGTTACAAGGGCTCAGCTATTTATCAAAAACAATTTCCGAATCGATTGCCCAATCGATTGATTTAAACCTAGAATACAGATTTCACTAAAAACCTTTAAGTAATCGATTTCCCAATCGATTTTCTTTGTAAAAACTTTTATTCTGAGTCAGACAATCAATTGCTTAGTTGATTCATCAATTGGTTGGTCAGTTGATTCATTACTTGATTGATTAAAACCCTATTTTTTATTTCATTTTTACTTGGCATGTATTATATGAATTTTTAGCATATGGAAACCCTTTTAAGGTGCATGTTAAGTTGAAAGGTTATTTTGTGCATTTAAAAACTTAAATGTTATGTGCTAATTGTTAATTTCGGTTGGTGACCCTTTACAACTATTGTGGAAATTTGGGCCTTGCCCTCAGATGAGCACCAGGACCATACTACCGGTTCGTACCCTGTGGATGGGAATGTAGTTGGAAACACTTGACTGGAGCTATGTCAGGAGGACCTTGCGGGGCGCGTGAAGATCACTCAGGATGTATAGTTTTTTGTAGAATGATCAGATTAGATTGACGTATAGGGCTAGAGGTCTTTCTTTTGGATTGTGTTTATTTTAGATTGAAAGATTGTACCTATATCAATATTGTCAGCATGACATTTTATTTTCGATGGGTCCCATGTATCACTTTTTGATGTGTAAATACTTTGGATTCGTATTTCAAAAACTATTCCACTGCTTGTAAATTATGTCGACTTAATTGTCGTTGTGTTATGACTTCAATATTTATCCAAAGTTATTTCCTTAGTGAAATCTAACAAGAGTGCGAGGACTAGACATAGCCCTTATTGGATGAACCAATATAAAAACTGTGTGTCAATCTCATATTTTTCTCATTCTTTAGCTCAACTCAAATATGAAGGTTTTCAAAAACTTATCCTCGGGCTTGCCATCCTCTTTGAGAGGATAGTTTTCAAAACACTTGAAAATTATTTTTAACAGCAAAATCCCTATTCAATCCCCCTTATAGTGATATTTAGCTACATCAGAAATCTGTTATTTGATTCAAGTCTCAACATATTTCTTTTTGGTAGGCCTCTTTGATCGAGAACCATTTTTTGTAACGTCTGTTGAGTCTAATGTAAATTGCAGCTATTTTGGAATCTAGAAAGTCTTTTATTTTGGGAAGTGTATTAAGAAATTAGGTTATGTTATTTGAATTATGACTGAATTGAAATTTGAACATGGATTTTATAAATTTGGAAATGTTGAAGTTATAGAGGATACTTTGTCGAAATTTCGAGAAAAAGTATATATTTTTAGATGGTTAGAGAATGATTTAGTGGTTTAATTGTTAACTTAGTTGATAGGCTTGCCATGCTAGGAGTATAGCTTGTGCGCCGATCAGGATATTTATTTTTGGGTCGTGAAAAAGTTGGTATTAGAGCTCGGTTGTAGGTCCTAATAGCTGCAAACATAGGGTGATAATAGATTCTTGTTAGTAAATTATGTACCCGAGCACAACTTACTTGCATGGACTATTAACACTCTATGAGAGCCTCATCTGTTGTTTGAATCTATGTTTAAATTCAATCTTTGATCAATGTTCTTTGAATAGGTGAGAATGCCACCCAAGACTAGGAATCCTACTATAAGTGAAATTGTTGATGAGTAAATTTCTCAAGCTCAAGGAACTTATCAACGAGGTCGTGTGTCAGTTCGTGCTCGAAATAGGCGTAGAGCTAATTTTGGAGGACGTGGTTTGAATGCTGATGTTGAGGTACCTAAGAGGAGGCGCAAAAATCCAGCCATAGAAGAGTTTGCTGCTGGTCTACACGGATTACAATAGGTTATGCAACAACTTGATGGGGTTGTCATTGGACAACAACAAGAGGGTGATCAAAGACATGAAACTGTCAATGGTCAACAAGAGGTTAGACAAGGTGAGCATCAGACGACTGCTACAATGCGGGGTATTGATGTTACTTTACTAGACTTCATGAAACTTAAACCCCCTACCTTTTCTGGGTCTAGTGCAACTGAAGATCCACAACAACTCATTGATAGTCTAAAGTGGCTTTGGAGAGCATTGGGTTGTTCTGAGGTAAGAGCAGCATAATTGACATCATTTCAGCTAATAGGTGTGACACGTGATTGGTTTGATATAGTGTCACGTGGTAGACAAGTGGGGTCACCTTCGTTAGCATGGAGAGAGTTATCTCATTTGTTCATGGCTCATTTTCTTCCGGAGAGTGTTAGAGATGGATTAGTTCACGAGTTTGAGCGATTGGAGCAAACAAAGGGTATGACATTTTCAGAGTATAGTGCTCCTTTTACATAACTATCTAGACATGCGCCTTATCCTATCACTGAGGAGATACGTGTTAAGAGGTTCATCAAAGGATTGAAGGATTACTTATTTAGATCTGTGGTTGGGTCTAATTGTTCTACTTTTGCTGAGGTTTTGAGTTTGGCCCTTCAGATTGAGCAACAATAGAACGAAAAAGGAGGGAATAGACAAGATCATGGAAGAAAGAAAGGGTTGAATGATCTTATAGTAACTATTTGAATCGCGATGGTGGGTCTATGTTTGGTTATCAGGGGCAACAAAGAGTCATGTCTCAAAGAGGTGGTCCTAGTGGGCAATCTTCTAGGACAGTGCAGAGTCATAGAATAGATTCTGGAGCAATATCACAATCCATTTTCCCTCAGAGATATTCTGGTGTTTCAGCTACACGATGTTCTATTTGTGGTAGGTTTCACTTTGGGAATTGCTCCAAAGATGGTAATGCTAAGGTGTGCTATTAATGTGGCCAAGTAGGTCACATCAGGAGGGATTGTCCTGTAGACACGACACATCCATCCTCTAGTTATGCATCAACACCAACAACTTTGGCATCTTCTCAGGCTCATTCTGCACCTGTGCGTCAAAGTGGAAATTCTTATGTTAGAGGTTCAGGAACATCTCAGCAGGGAGGTAGAGGATTTGGTGGTAGAGGTCAGATACCAACAGGAAGAGGTCAGACTCGAGTGTTTGCTTTGACACTTCAGGATGCTCAGACATCTAATGCAGTAGTTACAAGTATACTTTCTATTTGTTCTAGAGATGCTCATGTTTTGTTTGATCCTGGAGCTACACATTCTTTTGTATCCTCGTGGTTTGCTACTCGACTTTGTAAACGTCCATCTTATTTAGAAGAGCATTTAGTTGTAGCTTCACCTATTAGAGGAAATTTTCTTGCTAAGTCGTTGTATCGTTCTTGTGATATAACTATTGATGGTAAGGTGTTGTCGATAGATTTATTAGTTATTGACTTGATAGATTTTGATGTGATTTTGGGTATGGATTGGTTGGCTTTTCATCATGCCACTTTGGATTTTCGTAACAAAGTGGTGAAATTTGAGATACCATGGAAATTAGTCTTCTCGTTTTAAGGAGAACGTTGTTGGGTACCACATAACCAAATCTCAGCCTTGAGAGCTAGCAAGTTAATGAGAAGAGGTTGTCAAGTTTACTTAGCCTTGGTAAGGGATACACAAGTGGCTGAGGAGAAATTGGAAAAAATTCCAATAGCATGTGAATTTCCAGATGTTTTTCCTGAAGAACTTCCTAGATTACCACCTGATAGGGAGATTGAATTCTTTATAGACTTAATTTCAAACACTCATCCTATATCAATACCTCCTTATGGTATGGCCCTGACAGAACTTAAGGAGTTAAGGGAGCAACTTCAAGATCTTCTTGATAAGGGTTTTATTCGTCCAAGTTCTTCTCCATAGGGAGCACTAGTCTTATTTGTAAAAAAGAAAGACGGATCCATGCGACTATGTGTAGACTATAGACAGTTGAATAAAGTAACTGTGAAGAATAAATATTCGTTTCCCTGCATTGATGAGTTGTTTGACCAACTTCAAGGAGCTCAATGATTTTCCAAGATTGATTTGCGGTCAGGATATCATCAATTGAAGATTAAACGGGATGACATAACAAAGACAACTTTTCATATGCGTTATGGGCATTATGAATTTCTAGTTATGTCCTTTGGGCTTACTAATGCGCCAACAACTTTTATGGATTTGATGAATCGCGTTTTTAAACCATTCTTGGATCAATTCGTGATTGTGTTTATTGATGATATCCTTGTTTATTCCAAGATTAAAGAAGAACACGAGCGACATTTAAGGTTGGTTTTGCAAACCTTAAGAGATAAACAATTATATGCCAAATTCTCAAAATGTTAGTTTTGGCTGGATAGTGTGGCATTTTTAGGTCATGTTGTGTCTAAGAATGGAATAAGTGTTGATCCAAGTAAGGTGGAAGCAGTCTAAAACTGGCCCAGACCTACCACAATGAAGGAGAGCTTTCAAAAATTGAAGAAAGTTGAGTTCCGATCGACTGATGCATGTGAGGAAAGCTTTCAAAAATTGAAGGAGTATTTGACGTCAGCACCTATTTTGGCATTACCTATAGGTGGTGAAAGTTATGTAGTTTATTGTGATGCTTCTAGAGTTGGTCTCAGTTGTGTACTTATGCAACAAGGTAAGGTTATTACCTATGCATCTAGACAACACAAGAGGCATGAACTGAACTATCCCACATATGATTCAGAGGCACTATCTATATGGTGAAACTTGTAAGATTTATTCCGACCATAAAAGTCTTAAGTATATCTTTCAGCAGCGAGATTTAAATTTAAGACAAAGAGGATGGATGAAACTCTTGAAAGATTATGATTGCACAATCTTATGCCATCCAATGAAGGCAAATGTTGTTGCAGATGCTTTGTGTAGGAAATCCATGGGCAGTCTCTCTCATATAGCAGAAGTAAATAGACAAATAGTTAAAGAATTTCAAGAAGTTGTTGAAAATGGAATTCAATTTGAACTTGGTCATTTGAGGTTATTTTTAAACCACATACAAATTCGTCCAACTATATTTGATGATATCAACGAAGCTCAAAGTCAAGACCCATACTTGGTGAATATGGTAAATAATGTTTAGAATGGTAAAATTTCAAACTTTTCAGTTGATTCTAATGGTGTGTTGAGGTTGAAGTCTCAGTTGTGTGTTCCAAATGTTGGTGGCTTTAGGAGGAAAATTTTAGAGGAGGCTCATCATTCTTCTTACACTATTCACCCAAGTTCTAATAAGATGAATCAAGACTTGAGAGAATTGTATTGGTGGGAAGGGATGAAGAAATATGTAGCAGATTTTGTCTCTAAGTGCTTAGTGTGTCAACAAGTAAATGCTGAGCACCAAAAGCCTGCGGGGTTACTTCAACCTGTTGAAATACCTGAGTGGACGTGGGAAGGCATCACTATGGATTTTGTCACATGATTACCACGAACCCAAAAGGGTTATGACTTAGTATGGGGGATTATAGATTGGTTAACCAAATCGACACACTTTTTTTCCTGTGAAGACTACGTATACTGCATCTCAATATGCTAAACCCTATTTGGATGAAATTGTCTCTTTGCATGGTGTACCGATGTCGATTAATTATGATTGTGGAGCTCAATTTAGTGCTGAATTTTGGATGTCGTTCCAAACTTCATTAGGAACATGTTTGAAGCTTAGCATAGATTTTCATCCTCAGACAGATGGCCAATTTGAAAAGACTATATAAATATTGGAAGATATGCTTTGTGCTTGTGTTATGGATCTTGGGGGTAGTTGAGATCAACATTTGCCCTTGACGGAATTTGCATAAAATAATAGTTATCAATCTAGTATTTAGATGGCTCCATTTGAGGCTTTGTACGGAAGACGGTGTAGGTCTCCGACAGGGTGGTTTGAAGTTGGTGAAGATAAATTAGTCGGTCCAGAATTGGTTCAAGATGCCATTGAAAAAGTTAAATTGATTCAACATCGCGTAGTGACAGCTCAAAGTAGGCAAAAATCTTATTCTGATAAGAGGCGTCGTCCCTTAGAGTTTTCAATAGGAGAACATGTATTCCTACGAGTGTCACCAATGAAAGGAGTTTTGCGATTTGGTAATAAAGGGAAACTAAGTCCAAGATTCATTGGACCATTGGAAATTTTAGAAAGGGTCGGACTAGTAGCGTATCACTTATCACTTCCATCAGATCTCTCGGGAGTTCATCCAGTTTTTCATATTTTGATGCTTCGAAAGTATCTTCATGACCCTTCTCCTGTGATTAATCATGAAGACGTACATTTAGATGAGAGTATATCGTACGTTGAACATGTAGTTGCTATATTAGATCGCCAAGTGAGACATTTACGCTTAAAGGATACCGTTTCAGTAAAAGTTCTTTGGCGTGATCCATCCAGTGAAGAAACTACTTCGGAACCTGAAGAAGTCATTCGTGCAAAGTACCCACACTTATGTTGAATCTCAAGTTCAATAGTATTTATTAATTAAATAAAAAGTCAAATAAATTTGAGGAGGAATTTTTATAAGGGGAGGAGATTGTTATGCTCGTGTTTTTAAAATTAGAAAATAATAATAATAATAATAATAATTAAATAAAATCAAACTTTTTCCACCTCACCTCATATTTTTTTTTCAAATTCATTTTCCCTTTACTTCTCTCTCCCTCTCGGCAAAAAATCTCCTCCCCCCTAAAGGAAATGCCTCCCTTAGGAGGAAAGGGCTATCAATGAGATGAAGCAGCCTCTTGCTTCTAATTTTTTTTTTGTATTGTTACTTGTTTGATTTTTATGATGATTTTAAGGTTGTTCATTTTGATTTCCCTTCGTTATAAACTGGATTTTTAATATTTGTGTCGAACGGTTAAATTATAAGTTTAATGACTATATATGTGTATATATTTAAATTTAGAATTTTTCTAGATTTTTAAGTAATATTGTTTAACATAATTGTCGCCCAATTGTAAAGTAGTTATTCATGCCTTTTTGTGTTTCTCTTCTAATTGATGGTGGTTGTTGTCTCCTCTCTAAGTCTTTGTGACTTACCCCTTGATGTTGCTTATTTTTTTCATATTTGCAGGCAGCTGAGTAGAAATTTGTGATTTGATTCAAGTCTCAACATATTTCTTTTTGGTAGGCCTTTTTGATTGAGGACCATTGTTTGTAATGTCTGTTGAATCTGATGTAAATTACAGCTATTTTGGAATCTATAAAGTCTTTTTTTTGGGAAGTGTATTAAGAAATTAGGTTATGTTATTGGAATTATGATTGAATTGAAAGTTAAACAAAGATTTTATAAATTTGGAAATGTTGAAGTTACAAAGGATACTTTGTCGAAATTTCGAAAAAAAAGTATATATTTTTAAATGGCTAGAGAATGATTTAGTTGTTTAATTGTTAAGTTAGTTGATAGACTTACTATGCTAGGAGTACAACTTGTGCGTCGGTCACGACATTTATTTTTGGGTCGTGACACAACATGTCTAGATTTTTCATTATATACTTGACTATATGCTTTGGATAGCATGGATTTACTATCATAGTGTTTGAATACCAGTGCCACTGGCTTTGGCCAAATTAGTATCTCAAACAACAAATTTCTTATCCATTATGCTTCTTTACTACCTGCAGCTAGGGCAATGAACTTTGCAACCATGGTGGAGTCAGCAATGCAAGTTTGTTTCTTTGATCCCCAAGAAACTGCACCTCCACTAAGGTTGAAGATCCATCCACTAATAGACGCATGGTCATCAACATAAGTTACCCAACCGACATCTGTATATCCTTCAAAAATTGAAGGATATCCACTATAGACTAAACTATAGTTAATAGTTCATTTCAAATATTCTAATACTATATTAACAGTTTGCCAATGTTCTTTACCGACTTAATCTACCTACAACACACGCTATATCAGGTCTGGTACAAGTCATGGCATACATCAAACATCCGATTACCTTTGAATAATCTAGTTGTGCCATAGAGAATCCTTTATGTGGTTGTAAACTAACATTTTGATCAAATGGAGTAGAAACAGGTTTGCAATTAAATTGATCAAATTTCTTTAGAACTTTCTCAATATAGTGATATTGGGATAAACCAATATTTACTCCATATCTAATGATTTTAATTCCTAAAATCACATCTGCTTCACCTAAATCTTTCATATCAAAATTTTTTGATAGGAAAGTTTTAGATTTTTCTACCTCATATAAATTTGTGCCAAAGATTAACATATCATCCACATACAAACAAATCATAACACCATTTCCATTATGAAATTTATTATAAAGACATTTGTCAGATTCATTTATTTTGTATCCATTAGAAACCAAAAATTTATCAAACTTTTGGTGCCATTGTTTGGGTGTTTGTTTTATCTCGTATAAAGATTTAGAAGCTAGTGCCAAAAGCACTCTTATGGATGCAATTCTTGCAACAAGTGCATAAGTATCAAAGTAGTCAATACCTTCTTTTTGTGTAAACTCTTTGGCAACAAGTCTAGGTTTGAATTTATCAATGGTACCATCAACTTTCATTTTCCTTTTAAACATGCATTTACAACCTATTGGTTTGAATCCATGTGGGAGGTCTATTAATTTCCAAGTTTTATTCTCCATAATTGAGTTCATTTCCTCTTGGATAGCTTCTTTCCAAAAGGAAGAGTCTTGAGATTTTATTGCCTCTTCATATGAGTCTGGGTCACTCTCTAAATTGTAGCAAATTGGTCCATAACTGTTAATGAAATCATTTGTACCTTCTACAAGAAACATAAAGAAGTCTAGGCCATAATATTTCTCTTTTCTGGCTCTTTTACTTCTTCTGGGTTCTAAACACGTCAAAGTATCATTATTAGATACATTATTTTCTAGACTTTATACACTAGAACATATAGTTTCCTTGGGATGTGGAATTGAGTTAAATATATATTCTTGAAAAATTGCATCTCTTGATTCAATCGATGTATTAATAGGATATAAGTCATTAGATTCAACAACCATGAATCTATAGGCCTTTCTATTTTCAGCATAGCCCAGAAATACACTTTCAATTCCTCTTTCTCCCAATTTATTTCTTTTTGGTTCCGGAACCTTAACAATTGCTCTACTACCCCAAACTTTTATATAGTTAAGATTGGGTTTTCTTTTCTTCCAGAGTTCATACGGGGTTATCTTGTTCCTTTTATTGGGAACTCTATTTAGCAAATAACATGCAGTTAGCATGGCTTCACCCTAATAACCTTTAGACAAACCAGAATAGGATAACATGACATTCACCATTTCTTCGAATACCCTATCTTTCCTTTCTGCAATTCCATTTTGTTGTGGGGAATATGGTGCAATTGTTTGATACAAAATACCAGTGGACTCAAAATACTGAGGTTGATAGAACTCTCCCCTTATCAATTCTAAAACACTTACTAAAAGTTTCATGTTGAAGTTCTACTTATGCTTTAAACATTTTAAATTAGTCTAAAACTTCATTCTTAGAGTGCATTAAATAAACATAACAAAATCTAGAGTAATCATCAATGAAAGTTACAAAATACTTTTTACCACCAATTATAGGACAACCATGTAAATCGCATACATGAGAGTGAATTAAATCTAATACCTTAGAACTTCTTTCAACACTTTTAAAATGTTGTCTTGTGATTTTAGTTAGCATGCAAGTAGTACATGAATTTGAATTTTTACCAAAAGTCAGAATCAAATTTGATTTCATCATATCATTCAGTTTTTTAATGCTAATATGTCCTAGTCGCATATGCCATAAATCACAAGACTCAAGAATATAAGCAGAAATCATATTATTATTATAGTTACTAATAACATTACATTTAAACATATTCTCACAAAGGTAACCCTTCCCTACAAACATATCACCTTTAGAGAGAATAAATTTATCTCCCTTAAATACACATTTGAAACCAAACTTATTAAGTGATATGTCCTCTTTCTTATGTTTCATAGATTTTTTGAAATCTTTCCACGAAGGTGGAAGTTTGTTTATTATGGAGGATACAATTAAATTTTCATCCATGTGCATCTGATGTTGTTTTTAGTTATTAAGAATGTGTTCAATCTCATGCATTTGTTCCATTACTAATTTATTATCAACCATTTTATAATTATTAAATTGAGAAACAAGAAATTTCGTACTTGTAGCGTCTTCTTGCATGTATCTTGACTCTAATTTCTCCCATTGTTCCTTTGTAGAGATGCTACTTTGATATATATCGAACAAGGAGTTAGACAATTCGTTGAGAATATGGCCCATGCATATATAGTCATCATTGTTCTACTTCTGCCTTTCTCTTGTTTATGCTAATGTTTCAAATTCCTTCTCTAGTAGCCTTGTGGTGTTTAAAACATACACCCCCTTCAAAGTTGTAAGAAGTAATTTCATATTTTCTGCCAACGGATAAAGTTTCCTCCGTCAAATTTTTCCAACTTCAAAAAATTAGAAGTCATTTCTTTGAGTGATCCAGCCATTGATTAAAAAAAATAATCGAACCTAAAGATTGTTGGATCTGTGTTGGTGACAATTGCTGCAAGACTTTAATAGTGAAGTTGTTGATGAAGATTATATGTAGCAAATTTCAAAGCGTGTTGTTACACTAGCATTTACGTTCGATTCTCCCCCACCAATCGGATGCAAATGAGATAACCATTGAATCTCCTTTAGGATACTTTGGAAAATCTTGATATGATTTGTACTATCACACCAATAGTATCTTTCAAGAGTATATTACAAAAGAATGATTCCTATTCTTTACTCATGCATTAGAAAAGAATAAGATGACTTAGAATATAAGAATGGGTGAGAAAAGTGGATGACAATCTCTAAATTTTCATGTCCACATTATGTCCAAAGTGACACTATTTGTAGAAAATTAATGTCACTTGAGAAAGAGTTACAATTCTTGGTTATGCCACTATTTTGCGAAGGGATATATGCATGTAATGTTCAATTATGGACTACAACATTGCAATGGTCTGGTGGTTAATTAGTATTTCTTTTCACGCACAACAGTTGTGCCTTTTCAAAATATAATTTATGCAAAATGAAAGCACATGTAAGAATCAAACTCGGGACATTCCAGATTTACATCTAGAACACAACCAATTAAACCAACAACTAAATCATGATAATAACCACCAATTATACATACATATATTCATCAATATTTTGGAAATATCTCACAAAAACAATTTATTGAGGAGCTTCTCTTTCCATGAAGCTAGTTTAAATGCTAATTTATTATAAACATCGATAAAGTAATCTCTTGTGGTCCTCCCATAATTAATCTCTTGTGGAAAATGAATTCCTTGAGAACGATAGCATTATCCATAGTAACCTTTCTTAGAATAAAACTAGTGCACAAAGAGCAAGAATTGTAAAAATGTTAGGAAAGGAAGTAAATTACAAGAAATGAAAGTACATGAAATTAAACGAAAGAAAAGAAAACGACTTATATATAAACGAAAAAAAAGTAAACAAGTTAAAGAAAAGTGACATGAAAGTAAATGGCGTACTTAGAATTTTGTCAAAGAATCATTGTCTCGTCGAAGGATAACATTTTCTTCAAGAATTCTTAAGTCCAAAAAATTTAATTTTTGTTTATATATTTGGTTAGTCAATGACTTTCACGACATTTGACAAAGATAAATTTGTCCTCAACAAATGCTTCCCAATTCTTGACATTAATATTTAACTTTAATGTCAAGATTTGTACTATGAGAACAAAAATTTGAGTCATGTGTTTTCACACCAAACCATGCCTTGAATAGTAATTGGCGGATAAACTTGTCATGTTCTATGATTTTGAGTTAAATTTTCTAAGCTTTTCTTTGGTATTTAACATATAACAAACACAATCAAATTGTCTAAAATAAGAAACGTTGGACTTTTTACCTTTCCATAATTCATAAGGTGTTTTGGTCAACATAAGTTTAATTAAAATTCTATTCTGAGTATTGCATGCAATAACAATTGCCTTTGCCTAAAAATATTTTGCAATATTCATCTCATTTAACATGGTTCTAGCTATTTCTTGAAGGGATCTATTCTTTTTTCCTACAACTCCATTTGTTGTGGTGTTTTGGGAGAGGAGAAGTTGTGTGAGATTCCATTTTATTCCCAAAAACTTTTAAAGAATTTGTTTTCAAATTATCTTCCATGATTACTTCTAATTGTTATAAGTCTAATACATTTCTCATTCATTATTTGTTTGCAACAAGCAATAAACACTTTATGATAACATCCTTATTTCTAAGGAGTTTTACCAAAGTCCATCTACTGTAATCATCAACTATAACAAAAACATATTTCTTTCCATTCACTAAGTTTTTTATCACTGACTCAAAGTGTAAGACCCATAATTTTAAAATTACACTTTATTTATTGTAGTGTATTTTAGGTATTGAACTCGGAGGCTTTTCAGCCAAGTTATTAATATTTTGTGTGCTTACATGCCCAAAAATATATATTGATGCCCTGATTAAATTTGTTCGTCGATAAATAAATTAATTTAACTACTGAAATTTCATCTGTCAATTGAGTTACGACAAGAGAAGATATTTTTAACAAAGTGGTTTTGGAAGTTATGAGTGAAATGGTAATTTGACAAATATCTAGATATTTTGAGATATTTGTTAATTGTATTTAATATATAAATTTATATTTATATGATTGGAGGGAAATAAGAGAAAAGGAAAAAGAAAGAAAAGAAAAAGAAAAGAAAGAAAGAGGAAAGAAAGGAAAAAGAAAGGAAAAACCAAAGAAAGGAAAAACGTTTCTTCCTTCTTCCTCTGCCTCGCATGACCCCTTCTTCTCCTTTCCTCCATTGTTACTCATTTTCGTTTTTCTTGCTTCCTTTGAGTTCGAAAATCGAAACCCAAGGCTAGTGGGTGAGAAAGATCAAGTTTGTAGCTTCTTCCTTTCTCCCGGATTCGAAAACGGTATTAGGGATTTCAAAACCGTCAAACACAAACCTCCCCGTTTCATCTAGATCTAAGCTTCATTTCGCAAAGAGATAGAAGGGAAAGTTGCTCACTACCACGCTACGGTGCTAGGGAACCAACTTTCGAAGCGACGTTGCGAGCGGAAGATTTTACCGGATTTACCCGCGGCACTGCAATCGCACGTTAAAGCTAACGTGAAGGTAAGGGATCCTTCCAACCTTTTAGTTTGCATTTAGGGACTTATCTTTGGTTGTGTGGAAAAGAATTTGGTTAGGGTTAAAGTAATATTTTGAGGAAAAATAAATTTTTGATTTTATTTATGTATGATTTTGAGTATATTAATGTTGTTGTGTTTGAGTGATGGATTGTATTGATTTGTGTCGTCCTATTCGACGTGTTCATATTTGATAATTATAGAATTTGAGATGTGTTTGGTGTGGTTTGTGTGGAAAAGTGGTTTGATGTGTTTTGGTGTGAATTATGGATTGAATGTGAAAGTATTTTTGAGTTTGTTTTGTGTGGAATTTGAAAACTATTAAGTTAAACGAGTAGTAAGAATGAGGAATCTCTTAATGTCTCATTTACTTAATGTGTGTTTGTTTTGGAGAAATCGTTTAAGTTAACTGGGCGATAAGAATGGGGAATGTCTTAATGTCTTGGTTACTTAAAGTTATTTTGAAAATTGTTTAAGTTAACTAGGCGTTAAGAATGGGGAATCTCTTAATGTCTTGGTTACTTAAATTTGTTTTGAAAATCGTTTAAGTTAACTGGGCGTTAAGAATGGGGAATCTCTTAATGTCTTGGTTACTTAATATTGTTTTGAAAATCGTTTAAGTTAACTGGGCGTTAAGAATGGGGAATCTCTTAATGTCTTGGTTACTTAATGTTGTTTTGAAAATCGTTGAAGTTAAAAGAATATTGAGAATGGGGAATCTCTTAATATGTCTGTTTGCTTAATGTTTGGCGTGAAATTCGTTTAAGTTAAATAAGTATTAAAAATGGGGAATCTTTTAATATCTGCATTAACTTAACAATTGTTGTGGATCGTGTCAGTGTATGCTCATGCATTTCATTCTGGTAAATTGTGCTGACCCGTGATAGGTGGCACCTCGGTAAACAGTACTGACCCGTGATAGGTGGTACGTTTACGATTTCCTTTTTGGTAAGTTGTGCTGACCCGTGATAGGTGGCACCTCGGTAAATACTACGTTGGCCTGTGATAGGCAGTACATTTACGACTTACGCTTTTTCTTTTTGTAAATCCTGCTGACCCGTGATAGGTGGCACCTCGGTAAACAGTACTAACCCGTGATAGGTAGTACGTTTATGATTTACGCTTTTTAGTAAATCGTGCTGACCCGTGATAGGTGGCACCTCGCTAATTGGTACTTTGGCCTACGACAGGAGGTACAATTATGATTTACGGCCCTTCGAGGAGGGTTTTGGTTTGGAATTCCGAGTCCATGCATTTTGGCATATACGCATTGCATTAGGGTGCTTGACACACGAGTCGTGTTTGATTCAAGTGCATGATTGAATGTTTGAACTTGAGATGACATTGTGATTGTGATGGTTGTACTAAGTGTCTATGTTTTGGAACAAATGGTGTGTAAGTGAAATTGATTGTAAAACCGTTTCGAAACTCATGATGTTGTAGTGATTGTGTTATAAATGCTAAGTGTTATGTCTTGGAATTATGTGATAACATGTTGAATGTAAAACTATTTCGAAGTTCATGATGTTGTAGTGAATGTGTGGAAATTGCTAAGTGTTAAGATTCGGAGTTGTGTATGAATGTGAATGAGTTTGATTATGTAATTTTGGAAGAATTGACAGGGAAATCGATTTACCCAATCGATTTGGTAATGAGTTTTCTTAGAAACAGTGAGAAATTGATTCAACAAATCGATTGGATCCATTACAGGGGCTTTGTCATTACAGCATATGGAAAATCCTTTCAAGGTGCATGCTTAGTGGAAAGGTTGTTTGTGCATTTAAAATCTTAAATGTTATATGTTAAATGTTAATTTCGGTTGGTGACCCTTTACAACTATTGTGGAAATTTGGGCTTTGCCCTCAGATGAGAACCAGGACAATCCTACCGGTTCGTACCCTGTGGATGGGAATGCTTGACTGGAGCTATGTTAGGAGGATCCTACGGGGCGCGTGGTGATCACTCAAGGTGTTTAGCTTTTTGGTAGAATGATCAGATTAGGATAACATAGAGGGAACATATGTCTTTATTTTGAATTGCGGTTTTGTTAAATTGGAAGATTGTATCTTTACTACTATTGTCAAGATGACATCTTATTTTGACGAGTCCATGTATCCCTTATTATTGTATAAATACTTTGGATTCATATTTTGAGAAACTTTTCCGCTGCTTGTTAAATTATAATGACTTAATTATTTATTCAAAGGTGTTTATCTTATTTATTCATCTGTTTTTATTTTTATTCCTTTTGAAAAAAAAAATACACCCTCGCTTTGAAAAACAGGGTGTTACATTTGTGGTATCAGAGCATATGTTAGGTTTCTTTGGGGGCTGTGGAACCTTTGGTTATTGATTATAGGTCAACCTGTAGGTTAGGAGTTGTTATCTGATCATGCGTCGGGTTAGGTGGTTGGAGCGGACAGGTCCGCAATAATTATTATCTGTGGATTGTGGAGGGAAGTTAGCTTTGGAATTTTTATGAAGTAGTGTTAAGATTCTAATTGATGATGGTTTTATAGGAACACCATGACGCCAAGAAGGGATGACGCTCCGAGAGCCAATGCTAACAGGGATGATCGAATAGCGGAAGCTATGAATAACATGGCTGTTGTTGTTGTTTCACAGACTGCTGCCAAGACTCAACGTGATCTCGAAAAGAGGGAAAGAGATATCCGTGCTACAGAGTCAAGAGGGTTGGAAGATTTCCGTCGTTACAATCCTCCCAAGTTTAAGGGGGATGAGAATTCGGAGAAAGCGGATCCAAGAAGTAGAGAAGATCTTCGAAATGATCAACTGTCAGGCGACAATGAAGGTCAACTATGCTACTTATATGCTATTAGGGGATGCGGAGTACTGGTGGAGGAGTACAAGATTATTGATGAGGTCGGCCCATGAGGAGGTGAATTGGGAATCGTTCAAAAGGAAGTTTTTAGACAAATACTTTTCGATGAGCACCAGAACTAAACTGGGTGATGATTTCCTGAAACTGCATCAGGGAAACATGACCGTGGGCGAATATGCCGCTATGTTTGAATCCTTATCAAGACACTTTAGGTTTTTCCATGAAGAGATTGATGAACCGTTCATGTGTCATCGTTTCCAAGACGGACTAAAATATGAGATCCAGCGTTCTATCTTGCCTTTGGGAATTCAACGTTTCCAAGTCCTTGTGGAAAAATGCAGGGAAGTCGAGGACATGAAGAATAAGAGGGCTAGTCGAGGAGGGAATTTTAGTGCTGGAGGGCCTAATCGGGTGAATTATCAGAACAACAAGGGGAAACAGGTTGAAAAACCCTATAATCGACCACAAAATAACAATGGTGGCCAGAATCGCTCGGGGAACCAGAATTTTGGAAGACAATTGGGACAAGTGCTTCGATGTTTCTGATGTGGGGAAGAGGGACATTATGCTAGTACTTGTACCTCTAAAGTTCTCACCTGCTACAATTGTCGGAAGCCAGGGCACGTGGCAAGGGATTGCACGACTCCAAAGGTAGAACCAGTTGTGAATGTAGCTAGGGCTACTCGTCTTACTGCTAGAGGACACATTTATTGTGGGAGTGCTGAAGATGGGAATCCATCTGGCAATCTGATTCAATGTGACTGTGAGATTGCAGGTAACACTCTAACTCCACTTTTTGATTCGGGGGCAACCCATTCCTTCATTGCTATGGATTGTGTGAATCCGTTGAAGTTATCTGTATTTGCTTTACCTTTTGATTTGGTTGTCTCCACACCTGCTAAGACTTTGACAGTAAATTCTACATGTTTACATTGTCAAATGACTATTCATAATAGGGATTTCTTGGTTAATTTGATTTGTTTACCTCTACAATCACTCGAGGTCATTCTCAGTATGGATTGGATGTCTTATCATTATGTGATCTTGGCTTGTGCTCGTAAATTGGTTCTTTTCCCCGAACCAGGAGTTGTTAAGTATTTAGCCGCTAACAAACTCCAAGTATCGCTAAGTGAAGGGACTCATGAGTTTTTGTCTCTGGCTAATGTGGAGGCAAAGATAAATGTGAACATAGAAGATGTGATTCTTGTCAATGAGTACCGGGATGTATTTCCAACAGAAATTTCAGGATTGCCACCGGTAAGAGAAGTGGAATTTTTTCATTGATTTGCATCCAGGCACGGGACCAATTACCACTGGAATTAAATGAGCTCAAAGGCCAAATTGAAGATTTGTTGAAGAAGAAATTTATTAGATCAAGTGTATCACCATGGGGAGCTCCTGTTTTACTAGTTAAGAAGAAAGACGGAAGCTCGCGGTTATGTGTGGATTATAGACAACTTAATAAGGCAACTATTAAGAATCGTTATCCTTTGCCACACATTGATGATTTAATGGATCAATTAAGAGGGGCTGCGGTATTTTCAAAGATTGACCTGAAGTCGGGTTACCATCAGATTCGAGTAAGACAAGGAGATATTCAGAAAACTGCTTTCAGAACCCGTTACGGACATTATGAATATCTCGTGATGCCGTTTTGAGTTACCAATGCACCATCAATTTTCATGGACTACATGAACAGAATCTTTAGTCCATTCCTGGATAAATTTGTCATGGTGTTCATTGATGATATATTAATCTATTCAAGAACTGAAGAAGAGCATGGAGAATATTTACGTCAAGTTCTTGAGATTTTACGCGAGAAGCAATTGTATGCCAATATGTCAAAGTGTGAATTTTGGCTAGAGAAAGTGAATTTCTTAGGACATGTGATAACCAAGGAAGGAATCGTTGTAGATCCGGCTAAGATTGAGGCGGTTCTTGCTTGGAAACAGCCTCAGACTGTCACTAACATACGAAGTTTTGTAGGACTGGCAGGGTACTACAAGAGGTTTATTGAAGGTTTTGCTAAGATTGTGACTCCATTGACACAACTTACCAGAAAAGATCAACCGTTCGCATGGACGGAGAAGTGTGAGGAAAATTTTCAATTACTAAAGAGAAAATTGACGACCTCACCAATATTGGTATTACCGCAATCAGATGAACCCTATGAAGTTTATTGTGATGCATCTCACCAAGGGGTGGGATGTGTTCTGATGCAGCACAAGAAAGCTGTGGCTTATGCCTCAAGGCAATTGAAGATTCATGAGAGAAACTATCCTACTCATGTTTTGGAGCTTGCTGCGGTTGTTTTTGCATTGAAGATCTGGAGGCACTATTTATATGGGTGCACGTTCACAGTGTTCAGTGACCATAAAAGCATGAAATATTTGTTTGATTAGAACGAATTGAACATGCGCCAGAGGTGATGGATGGAAACTCTTAAGGATTTTGATTTCACACTACAGTACCACCTTGGGAAGGCCAATGTAGTGGATGACGCGTTGAGTAGAAGGAGTGTATCGGTGTCTTCTTCAATTATGGCTAGACAACAAGAGTTGTGGGAAGCTTTTAGAGACCTACACTTGAACGTAGAGTTTGCACCGGGAATTTTGAAATTCGGGACGATTAAGATTTCGAGTGGACTACTTGAAGACATTGCAAATTCTCAAGATGACGCCTTAATCCAAGAGAAGAGGAACCTAATAGTGCAAGGGAAGACAATAGAATTCAAGATTGGATCAGATAATATCTTGCGATGTAATGGTAGGATTTGTGTACCAGAAATTGCAGATATGAGGTAAGCGATTTTAGAAGAGGCTCATAAGAGTAAGTTGAGTATTCATCCTAGAGCAACAAAGATGTATCAGGATTTAAGGCAGAATTATTGGTGGCCAGGAATGAAAAGGCATGTAGCGGAGTATGTATCGACTTGTCTAACTTGTCAAAAAGCGAAGGTGGAACATCAGCGACCTGCTGGGATGTTGCAACCTTTAGATATACCCGAATGGAAGTGGGACAACATTTCCATGGATTTCATAACTGGATTTCCTAAAACAAGGAGAAAGAATGGTTCTATATGGGTGATAGTTGATCGACTAACTAAATCCGCACACTTTTTTCCAGTCAGGACCACCTATAAGGTAGATCAGCTAACAAAGATCTACATTGTTGAAATTGTGAGGTTACACGGGGTACCATCGAGTATTGTATCAGACCGTGATCCAAAGTTCACATCACATTTTTGGGGAGCATTGCACGAAGCGTTGGGAACGAAACTACGATTGAGTTCAGCTTACCATCCACAAACGGACGGATAGACTGAAAGGACGAATCAGTCCCTAGAACATCTGTTGAGAACATGTGTATTAGATGATAGAGGAAGTTGGGATGATGTACTTCCGTTGATCGAGTTCACCTACAACAATAGTTTCCACGCAAGTATTGGAATGGCACCATATGAGGCTTTATATGGGCGCAAGTGTCAAATGCCTTGTGTTGGTATAAGGACGATGAAAATATGATTGTCGGACCAGAGATGATGCAACAAACTACAGCTAAGGTAAGGAAGATCAAGGAGAAAATGAAGACTTCACAAGATCGTCAGAAGAGTTATGCGGACAGGCGTCGCAGACTGTTAGAATTTGAACAGGGTGACCATGTGTTTCTAAGAGTCACACCTACTACTGGAGTTGGTAGAGCATTGAAATCGAAGAAGTTGACTCCGAAATTCATTGGACCATATCAGATTTCTGCACGAATTGGGCCTGTTGCTTATCGGATTGCATTGCCTTCGATACTGTCCAATATTCATGACGTATTTCATGTGTCACAGTTGAGGAAATATCTTGCAAATCCATCTCATGTGATCGAACCAGACACAATCCAGCTAAAGGATAACTTGTCATTCGAAGTACCACCTGTGAGAATTGATGATAGGAAGATTAAGCGATTGAGGACCAAGGATGTATCGTTGGTCAAGGTGATTTGGAACCCAATTACAGGAGTTGCGACTTGGGAACTGGAGAGCAAGATGCGAGAACAACACCCAGAGTTATTTATCGACGCATAGTTTCGAGGACAAAACTAATTTTAGGGGGGTAGTAATGTAAGACACATAATTTTAAAATTACACTTCATGTATTGTAGTGTATTTTGGGTATTGAACTCGGAGGCTTTTCAGCCAAGTTATTAATATTTTGTGTGCTTACATGCCCAAAAATATATATTGATGCCCCGATTAAATTTGTTCGTCGATAAATAAATTAATTTAACTACTGAAATTTTATTGTCAATTGAGTTACGACGAGAGAAGATATTTTTAACAAAGTGGTTTGGGAAGTTATGAGTGAAATGGTAATTTGACAAATATCTAGATATTTTGAGATATTTGTTAATTGTATTTAATATATAAATTTATATTTATATGATTGGAGGGGAAATAAGAGAAAAGGAAAAAGAAAGAAAAGAAAAAGAAAAGAAAGAAAGAGGAAAGAAAGAGGAAATAAAGAAAAAAGAAAGGAAAAACCAAAGAAAGGAAAAACGTTTCTTCCTTCTTCCTCTGCCTCGCGTGACCCCTTCTTCTCCTTTCCTCCATTTTTACTCATTTTCGTTTTTCCTGCTTCCTTTGAGTTCGAAAATCGAAACCCAAGGCTAGTGTGTAAGAAAGATCAAGTTTGCAGCTTCTTCCTTTCTCCCGGATTCGAAAACGGTATTAGGGATTTCAAAACCGTCAAACACAAACCCCCCATTTCATCTAGATCTAAGCTTCATTTCGCGAAGAGATAGTAGGGAAAGTTGCTCACTACCACGCTACGGTGCTAGGGAACCAACTTTGGAAGCGGCGTTGCGAGCGGTAGATTTTACAGGATTTACCCGCGGCAGTGCAATCGCACGTTAAAGCTAACGTGAAGGTAATGGCTCCTTCCAAACTTTTAGTTTGCATTTAGGGACTTACCTGTGGTTGTGTGGAAAAGAATTTGGTTAGGGTTAAAGTAATATTTTGAGGAAAAATGAATTTTTGATTTTATTTATGTATGATTTTGAGTATATGAACGTTGTTGTGTTTGAGTGATGGATTGTATTGATTTGTGTCGTCGTATTCGACGTGTTCATATTTGATAATTATAGAATTTGAGATGTCTTTGGTGTGGTTTGTGTGGAAAAGTGGTTTGATGTGTTTTGGTGTGAATTATGGATTGAATGTGAAAGTATGTTTGAGTTTGTTTTGTGTCGAATTTGAAAACCATTAAGTTAAACGAGTCGTAAGAATGGGGAATCTCTTAATGTCTCATTTACTTAATGTGTGTTTGTTTTGGAGAAATCGTTTAAGTTAACTGGGCGTTAAGAATGGGGAATCTCTTAATGTCTTGGTTACTTAAAGTTATTTTGTAAATTGTTTAAGTTAACTGGGCATTAAGAATGGGGAATCTCTTAATGTCTTGGTTACTTAAAGTTGTTTTGAAAATCGTTTAAGTTAACTAGGCGTTAAGAATAGGGAATCTCTTAATGTCTTGGTTACTTAATATTGTTTTGAAAATCGTTTAAGTTAACTGGGCGTTAAGAATGGGGAATCTCTTAATGTCTTGGTTACTTAATCGATTTGGTAATGAGTTTTCTTAGAAAAAGTGAGAAATCGATTCAGCAAATCGATTGGATCCATTACAGGGGCTCTGTCATTAAGGAAATCGATTTGCCCAATCGATTGGATCCAATACAGGGGCTCTGTCTTTCAGGAAATCGATTTGCCCAATCGATTGGATTCAATAAAGGGGCTTTGTCTTACACGAAATCGATTTGCCCAATCGATTTGGCAATACATGGGCTCAGACCTTCATCAATCGATTTCCCCAATCGATTGATGTGAGTTCAAAGTTCAGTTTCACAAAAATAACTTTAGGAAATCGATTTGGCCAATCGATTGGCTCAGTGTAAATCCTCATTTTGAGTTAGATAACCGATTGCTCAATTGATGTATCAATGTTTTGGTCAGTTATGTATTACTTGATTGATTGAGAACTTTATTTTGATTTCATTTACCTTTGGCACGCATTATATGAACTTTTAGCATATGGAAAATCCTTTCAAGGTGCATGCTTAGTGGAAAGGTTGTTTGTGCATTTAAAATCTTAAATGTTATATGTTAAATGTTAATTTCGGTTGGTGACCCTTTACAACTATTGTGGAAATTTGGGCTTTGCCCTCAGATGAGAACCAGGACAATCCTACCGGTTCGTACCCTGTGGATGGGAATGCTTGACTGGAGCTATGTTAGGAGGATCCTATGGGGCGCGTGGTGATCACTCAAGGTGTTTAGCTTTTTGGTAGAATGATCAGATTAGGATAACATAGAGGGAACATATGTCTTTATTTTGAATTGCGGTTTTGTTAAATTGGAAGATTATATCTTTACTACTATTGTCAGGATGACATCTTATTTTGATGAGTCCATGTATCCCTTATTATTGTATAAATACTTTGGATTCATATTTTGAGAAACTTTTCCGCTGCTTGTTGAATTATAATTTAATTATTTATTCAAAGGTGTTTATCTTATTTATTCATCTGTTTTTATTTTTATTCCATTTGAAAAAAAAATACACCCTCGCTTTGAAAAACGAGGTGTTACACAAAGAGTTTTATATGCAAGAGCTTAAGGGATTTGGTAGTAGAGACAAAATTCTTAGGAGAAATGAGTTTTTTGTTTGTTTTTTCCTTTTGACAAGCTTCACATATAATTTCTGCTTTGTATTAATATTAGACAACCTTCTAACAAGTTGAAGTTTATTGAATTTTTAGATTAATTATAGGTTTACATGACCCATCCTTTTGCGCCAAATTAACATTTATTCATTTACTAACACAAGACACTTAACATCTTGTTTCTTTAAGTTTGAAAGGTTTATTTTTTAAAGAGTACATATCCATCTTTTTGACTAACTGTTTTGCATAATTTCTGATTAAAAAAAATATTATAGCCATTATCACTTAATTGAATAATACATAACAAATTATATTTAAAATCATGAACAAATAAAACATCTTTAATATAGATTGAAGAACCATTACCAACTATACTAAAACCTGCTATCATTCCTTTCTAGTTGCCTCTGAAGCTTATTGTTCCTCCTTTCGTTAGAGTAAGGTCTTGGAAGATAGACCTTTCTCTTGTCATGTGTCATGAGCAACCATTGTCCAAGTATCATGATTGGTGTTTTAATCTTGATGCTAAGGATATATGCAAGATGAATTATTTTGTGTTTATGTATCCAAACATGGTTGGGTCCTGGTTTGTTAGACTTAACAGGCTTCTTGTCTTTCCATGTTTTTTGTATGAGACAAGTTAATCTATTATGACCCTTTTTATGACAACATGCATAAACAGAATTAGATGAAACTAATCTAGGACTTCGTGTTGGTTCTACAAACCCTTTTCCTCTATATCCATTTCTACTAACATCATATATCATTGAAGCTTGCTTACTTATGTCTATACCATTTGCTATGAATTCTTGGAAAGATAATTCTTTTTTTATCTAAATTGAATATCTTATCTTTTGCTGTTTTTACTGGTGTTTCACCTAGAATTGAGTTCTTTAATTTTTTAAAATTAGTTTGAAGAGAATTATACTTATTAATTAACTTCTCATGAGCTTTCTTTAGGAGTTTTAGTTTTGTAGATATAGACTGATATGTTTGTAAAACGTCACTCAAGGCAGTTATTAATTCACTACGAGTTAGATAAAAAAAAATACCTCAATTTCCTCATCATATTCTGAGCCAAAGTCTATGTCAGCCATTAGAGCCATGTTTTCCAGCTCTTCATCATCATAGGATTCATCATCAGAGTCATCCCATGTGATCATACCTTTCTTTCTAGTCTAGGATTTTTTCCTCTGGTTCCTTTCTCAAGCTTTGGACAGTCTGCTTTGAAGTGTTCAGATTCCTTGAATTCAAAACTAATGAGTTTCTTCTTGCCAATACCTTTGTCTTAACTCTAGTATTTCCTAAAATCCTTTTGAGGGAAAAGATCTTTTTTTGTGCCGTATGCGTTGAATTCTCCTTGAGATGAAAGACAATTCATCTGCTTCTGAATCATCGTTATGACTTTCTGAATCATCTTGTAATTCTTCATTTGCTTATAGAGTTTTCTTGTCTCTCGTTTTGAAAGCGAAAGATTTTTGCTTTTTCTTAGGTTCATCCTCTGGTAGTTCAATTTCATGAGATCGAAGAGAGCTCATCAATTCTTCCAAAGGCAGATTGTTCAAGTCTTTAGCTTCCAGAATGGTAGTGACTTTAGGTCTCCATTTGCTGGATAGACTTATAAGTGTCTTCTTGACATGGTCTGCTGTTTTGTAGCTCTTTTGAAGTACCTTTAAAATTGAGACCATAGTCTGGAATATGGAGAACATCTTATCAACGTCTTCATCTTCCTCTATCTGAAAAAGCTCATACTTCTTGACTAAGAGGTTCGCCTTTGCTTATCTGAACCTGCTTATTTCCTTCGTATGTTAGAATCAAACAATCATAAATACTCTTACATATGTCCTTGTTGGTGCACTTATCAAACTCTTGGAACATGATTGAATTTAATATAAATGTTCTAGCTTTATGATGCATTTTATATTGTTTCGTTTGCTCAACATTCATTTCTTTTCTAGATAATTCTATGCCATCAACATTTTTTGGAACAATGTGCGCATCTTCAATCCAATCCCAAAGTTCAAGATATTGAGAAATGAATGAGTTTGTGAGTCTATTTTTTCAGTACCCAAAGTGTTCCCTATCAAACAAAAAAGTTTTGTTGACATTTCCTCCCATTGCCTCATCACCTTAGTTGCACATATTTGAAATGTGGGTTTTTTCTGAAACACTATAAAGTGCTCAGGCCTTGAGATTGAGATTTGATACCAATTGTAGGTGAAAATATACAAGA
>JBBPBS010000235.1:4133158-4222000 GCA_037974835.1 Cicer judaicum | reverse complement strand
GAGGGGTTGAATTGTGTAAGCAAATTAAAAATATTTTACTTATTAAAGGTGAAAAATAATACTAAATAAAAATCAGAGGCAGATGTAGTAATTGAGGGAAGGAAAAAGACACAATGATTTACCAAACCAGTAGCCCCGTTCAGTCCTTTCACCTAGACATATTTAATCTAGTAATTCAAAACATATCACAACCACTTAACTTCACAAGTTAAGTCTTCTCAATTTCCAACTTGAAACCACAAGTCATTGAGGATATACAACCAATATCATGCTAGGTTACACAAATGTTTGGTTTATGTTTCAATGTTTACTCTTACTATAGGATGTTTACAATATTGCTCACAGACTTAACACAACTAGAATGATATTACAATTGAGTGTTGAATAAAATCTAAGTATGTTGTTCTTCAAGTGATAAAGACCTTTTATATATGCCAATTTCTTCTATTAGATTAATTCAATTTCTTCTTCTTCCAATGTTCTTCAAAATCCAGCGTTCTTGTTCCAACTTTCTTCTGCCAACGTTTTTGAAAATATAATTATGATTTATTTTACTTTCTATTTTCCCATTGCAACAAAATTCTGATGATTGTTGCTTTTGACTTGTGTCTAGATTCATATACAGTCGCTGCCTTGAATTTGTTCTTGATCTTAACTTTTAATTTTATGATCGTCGTAGACAGTTGTTGGAATTAAATTGTTGATCGTTACTAGAGTTCAATTATGATCTAAGCTTCAATTCAAAATTTTGTTGCTGAATTTAATTTTGGTCTAAGATTTAATTCATAATTCCATTGCTTGATCATTATTGGATTTTCAAAATGTTCTATCTTCAATTTGCACAAAATTGTCGTTGTGAATTTGAATTGGACTGTTTCTACTTCAAGAGATATTCAATTTGGTGCAATTAAGATTGTAACCAACTGGGCATTTTAATCATGTCAAGTGTGAACAAAAGTAATCGCTTGGACATTTGAATCTTGAGTATCAAAATCAGAGGCAACGAGCCTTTATGAGATTTTGTTTCTGAGTCGTGTGTCTTCAAAGTCAACTTCAAGAGTGATGGCTTTTATTAGAGTCAGAGCCATTGGCATTTGTTAAGACAAACTCTCAAATTAAAATTTTGATGAAAATAAGAAAGATATCAAATTAATCTTTGTTGATACTCAAAATCAACTTGGTGACATTTTTAGAAAGCCTCTAGTCGAGGATAGTTTCAATTTGATCAAAAAAAGGCTGAAAATTATGAAAAATCCAGAAAATTCTGGTTAAATTCTGCTTCTGTAGAAAATGGAGAACGATAATCAATCTCCGTTGTCTAGACATCAATCTCTGTTTTTTCAACCAACGTTCTTCTTTGCGTCACCACTTTCTCTCTTAAAAAGAAAAGGGAAATCTTGACATTTAATGCATGTGTCTCCTTGTCTGCAAAAGAGACTGACACGCTAAGACATTCCCGCCCCCAAAAAATCTATTTGAAAACTAAACCACTTTTTCAAACTTTCTCAAACTTTGGTAATCTGCCTCAAACTTTTTCAAACTTTCATCTTCTTCCAAAAACAAAGAAAACCTGTCATCTTTTTCCTCAAACTTTCTCTCTCTTGCAATCCCTCTCAGAACACAACAATGGCGCGAACCAAAACCTCTACACCCAAAAAAGCTTATCCCTACTCACCATCCTAATCTTCTCCATCATCAGATTCCATAAGACATTCACCCTATCCTCCACCACAAACTTCCTCTGATACAACATTTTCAGACTATCTTTCATCTTCCCCAGAGAAAATCCCTAATCCCATCAGCACAAATCCTCTATCTACTGTTCTTCCACCTCTCTATATAAGTCCTCCTGCAAATCCCGCTCAAGTTCCTCCACACTTACGAAACCCCACAACAACAAAAAGACGCTCTATGCGTGTTCAATCAAGCATTGGAACTTCAACAACCTCAAACCTCAAACCATCATACTTCATCATCTCTGATTCTAAGACATACGAATCATCTAACACACCTCATAGCATAACTCTAACAAAGAAAGAAAAAAAAAACCCAACAAAATCACCAAAACCCATCACACCATCCAAATATTATTTTTCCTCTAAGCGCTCTCAATCAACTCATCCAAACCAAAAAAGGAGATTGATAAATGAAATTTTCTCCTCTTTCAAAAAACCATCTCAGTCTCCTTCCCAATCCACCAAACCTACAACATGCTCCATGAAAACCAAAACCACCATTACCATTGCCCAATTTCTAGCCAAGAACAAACTTAGAAATCCACAAAGAAAGAAATCACATGCACCTAAATAGAACCTAAACCTAATGAAGCGACCTCTCCAGAACATTCTCCTGTTCCAAATTGTTGCCTAACCCTACCTCTAGAACGTTCTCCACGTCAAGAACATTCTCCATGTCAAGAAAGTTCTCCAGTACATTTATCATCTCCTTCCCAAAATCAAGAATGTTCTCCATTTCAAGAATGTTCTCCTGCTTGACAACCCTCTCCCTCCCAACATCAAGAACATTCTCCACCTCGAGAACATTCCCCAGTTCATATACCTTTTCCCTCACCAAAAACCAAACGTTCTCCCACTCCAGAACGTTCCTCTTCCTCAACCTCTGATTCATCTCCACAACCATCTCTTCCATCCAAAAACTCAAGACTAAACACCCCCTCTTATTTCTTCTAATGTCTCCAAGCTCTTCAAAGACAAATGGGCTCAATGCATTATCGACATAAGAAGTGTCTTTGTTTTGGACAAGCTTATTGTAGATAGAAATGTTGTCCAACATCATACTGGTGCTCTGGGCTAGACTTATTTTTTACAAACATCTGAGCATTTATATCCAGATGTTGTACGAGCTTTCTATTGTAATGCCAAAACCTTCTCTGACAAATCTCACATTATATCCACCATTAAAGGAGTAGAGATGCGACTTACACTTGATACCCTAGCTTCCATCCTAAAACTTCCAACAAAATTCCCTTCCTATTTGATCTGTTTCAAGAAGGGTCTACTCGTTCCTAAAGTGTTCAACCTATCTAAAACCCTTTCCTAAAGTGTTCAATAACATGAGTCAACATACCATTCTTCCTCACTGTGCAAGCCATGAGTATGTATCTGATAATGATGCTCTGATTATTTATCACCTCCTTAACTATAAACGCCTTAACCTCCCTCACATTATCATGCACCATATGATCTCCGTTGCCACCAAAGATTATAAGAAAAATACAGTTCCATATGGAATGATTTTAACCAAAATCTTTAGGCACTTTGAAATCCCACTCACAAATGAAAAACCCCTCATCAAAATCTCTAATTTTTCCACCAAAAACCTCTCACACATGAGGAATACTTCCTAAAAAATGTCTGCTCACACAACATCTTCATTTCCAACTTCCCTAAAAAGGAAATGTTCAACCAAGAGGAGAGCTGCTCCTACACAAATCCCTGTTTTAGCACAACAATCTAAACACTTAACAAAAGTAGAAGCTAATTCTGCTCAAGAACGTTCTCCATCAAACCAAGAACGTTCTCTAGAAGAATTTCAAAATCGTCCAACTTTCTCCTTTTTCCCTCAACCTTCAACCTTATCCTCCAAATATTTCCTCTCCTACTCCCAAATCCTACACTGTCCATCACATGACCTAGGTACCTTATTACCCAACCATCATATAAGTACCATGTCTCCACTTTTTGTTTCTCCACAAAAAACCAACTCTTCCATTTTTGAAATAAGCTAGTTTTTAATCTTTCCAAACACTCATGGCCCATCCATATGACAACCAACACCATCTGACCCATTACCCCCAGTAGCAACCTCCTTTGCCACTATTCCATTAGTCTCTGTTTCTCCCATTCCCTAAAACACAATTGTTGTTGCCACTTCTCAACCTTCTACTCATCTCCCTAATCCTCCTGGCATGCCTGAACCCTCTAACTCTGATATCATGGATGCACTACAGACCATCATGGCACTCCAACTTCAGTAGGATCAAGAGACAACTATGTTAAGGACATGGCTCACCGATCAATTGGCTCCCAAACTAGGAATCCCTCCTCCCCCACATCATCAAGCTCCTACTCCTTCGCTTGTCCCTATCCCTGCAAAGTAAACGCTTTTTAATCCTTCCTTTTTATATGACAAAGGGGGATAATTAAGATAGTTTTTATTTTGTTTATAGAAATTCTTTTTGTATCTAGGATTCTCTGAATGTGTTAATGCAAACTGATATTTTGTATCTTCAAATGAATTAATAAAAAAAACAAGCTTATGTTGAAATTATATGCATGTTTTACAATTATGTCAAAAATCACTTACTACATAAATTGAGGGGGAACTTTTAAGCTCTTCAAAATTGATATTAGAATTAGAATTAAAATCTAAATTAACATGTTTGTCATCATCAAAAAAGGGGAGATTGTTAAGAAAAACTCTCAAATTAAAGTTTTGATTAAAATAAACAAAGGTTAATTAAGAATGTTAATTATGATTCTAAAATGTTATGCTAATGTAACTTGTGCTTTTTAGTGAATTAATTCAAAGATCGGAATCTAGAAAAATAAATAAATTAGATAAAAACGGAACAGATAAAGAAACAAGAACATTCTGGATAAAATGGGGAATGTTCTTCAAGATCAAGACTGATCATCACAACCTCAAGATCAATCAACCTTCAATCTCCACTAGTTCAGAAAAGGTTATGCCTCTGAAGTTTATGCTTATGTTATCAATACTTGGCAAGGAACAAGTATGATCCATTTTAGTCAAAGAAGACATTTGAATCACTAAGATAAATGCTCATGAATCAAGCAAGTTAAAACAAGTATGAATCTTCTCCAACATAATTGTCAAGAAAATTGATCAATCTTGGTCTATACAAAGTCATCCAGATGATCAGGACGTCGTCCAAAATGATTAAACACTAAACCTCAATCTCCATAAAGTACAAGACTGTCAGTCCAGATCATTATAAATCTCCACAGTTCTACAAAAACTCAATATCAATCTCCTTATCTCTGCAGAAGTTCATCATCATTCTCCAAACTGATTTGAACATAATCGAGTTTCCAGATCAAAGATTTAGCATCAAAAAATTTATGTGAAGCATAAAGGATCATTAAACACAAGATAAATCTGATCAAGAATGAATAAACCAACCTAGTCAAATAGATTTCAAAAAGTATTCAAATGCTGAATATTTTTATTCACATATATTAGTTTTGGTCAAAAAGAGAGAGCACTACCAACAACTCTTTTGACTATCATTAAATGCTTCAAAATTCCTATAAAAGAAAGGCCAATGCTTAGGAAAATGTAGAAGTTGAAGTGCTATCAAGTCTTACAAATCATTCACATTTATATATTTGAAATTCTCATTTTCTCAAAGAAAGATTCAATTCTGATTATACATATTACTTTGTTATTTTTGTACTGAATTCAGTGTAAAGATTTATATCTCAAACAAGAGTTGAGACATCTCAAATTCTTTCAAAACAATCTCATCATTATTGTAAAACTCAAACTATAAGAATTTAGTATAGTTTGAATATATTGTTTGAAATCCTATCCAGGATGATAGGTGAATTGATTAAATCTCTTTATGGATAGAAAAAATAGAGTTTGTAATAGATCAAGGTTGATTTGAATTAGGTGCTGTAAAACCAAGAAGGTTCTTTATTTTAAACACTTAGTGGAAAAACTCACAGTTGTGAGCATTGGACGTAGCCCAAGTTGGGTGAACCAGAATACATTCTTGTGTGATATTCTTTCTCTTCTCTCCCTATTTATTAAATCTAGATTTATGTTTTGCAAGCTAACCAAGAACATTCTCTATTTTTTTGGTATAAACTAAGAACATTCTCCGGTTTGTGTTTTCTTAATCATTCTTGAGTTAAATCCTTAAGTTTTTTCAGGAATTTTTAAATAGGAACATTTATAATTTAAACCCCCTTCCTTGTAAATTGACATTAGTACTTCAACGTTTTCCAAAGCCAATGAGTTTTTTCATGTTGCATTGACTTTTCATCAAATGCATTGACTTTCCTCAAAAGCCATTGACTTTCTTCAGAGCCATTGACTTTTCTCATAGTCAGGTGCTTGCTTGTGTTGGAGGCAGAGGCAATAATTAGAGTTAGAAGTAATATGAAGTTTAGAGTCAGATCCAATCATCTTCTGGTGTTGAATTATTGGTAGAGGCAACTTAGTAGAGGCAGAGTTAATGTTGCATGCATATAAGAGTCAGATGCTTGCCTCTTAGTTGCTTTGTTGGAGGTAGGTTATTTGAACATGTTGCCTTTGACTTAAGAGTCTCATCTTCAGAGGTAAAACCTTAGAGGCAGATTACCAAAGTTAGATCTTTATACGTAGATCATGAGAGACATCTCCTTTGGAGGGCGCATGGTGTTCCTTTATGATCGATCCTTTTATTATATTTCCTCTTAATATGCTCGCTTCCTCTAATTTGAGGCGCTTCCTCTGATGGACGCGCTTCATATGATCTAGAGCGCTTATTCTAATTCTGGATTTTTCTTCAAATTTTGAGCGCTTACTCTGATCACGAATGTTTTCTTCTTATTTATTTTCTCCACACTCAATTAAATTATTAGTGCATTAAATTATTCCACAAAATACTTTTTGTTATTATCAAAATAAGATAAAGAATTGTTCCACAAACCATTTAGGATCTAACAATAGTTTGATTTAATTGTTAAGGTTGCTGCTATTAAAATTATTGAATTATTTTGTTTCTGGAGTAATTGAAATGTATGGTTGACTTCCTAGCAATACCTAAGAAATCCACTTTCAAATTTTGATTTTGGAGTAAATTAAATTCTTTTCCACTTTCAAATTTTTATGGATCCTTTTGAAGAATGGGAAATCGAGCCAGATTTGCTGAGCAAGATCGAAGAAACCCTATTGAAGATGAGGTATAGACACATTGCCAGTCGATACTAAATTTTGGTTCTCATTTTGTTTTACTGTCATGTACTATACATTGTTTTTCATGTTACTGTTTTGAAAATTAAGACTTGGAAGGTACTAATTTTGAATCCTAAATCTTTTGTAAGATTAACATTCTGATTGTGCCTGTTATTAAAAATTAGTTCGTTCATTCAAATCAAACGGTCTGGGAATTGACACAGTTTGAAACTTAAGTTTTCGGGTCTAGCATAAGTAGCATGACATAATTTCTGCATGACACAAAATTATGAAGGTTATGTTGGTTATTTTTTAGGTTTAAATGTCTTTGTTCTCTCTAATTATAATTTTTTTTTTTTTTATTCTTGTAAGCTTTTTTTTTTTTTGTTATGATTAACATCTCTATAAATACAAATTAATTTTAAAATAGTCCCTATATTAACTTCTATTAATATAACACTAACTCTGTAAAGTTAACCTGACAATATTTTAAATAACTATTTTTAATAAAAAATAAAATAGAGATTAGAAATGAAATTAGTTTTTTGAAAGGGAGATCCAAATTGAGAGCCCTAATTTCTAGTGTCTTTCTCTTACATTCACTCCTCCGTTATCTCTTTCTGTTTTCAATGTCGCCTTTTATTCTCTTCCTCTTTTCACCGTCAAACGACACCATCACCATTGTATATGTGTCTCCCTCCTATTTCTTAAACAACATTGTTGTCTCCTTGCACGACAACGTCAATTCCGACCACTATCATGCCTTCGCGAGCTATGTGTTCTCTCTCACTTTCAAATCTAGTTTTGATCACAATGTTTACCAACAAAACATCTTCATGACAGCTGTTTATTTCCTCCGCAAAAGAAATAGTGGTCGTTATAATAAAAAACACGAGTCACAGGCTATCGCCTTCGATCGATGATCAGTTTGTGACTAACGCTGTGTGGCCGAAGATGACGAGTTCACAATGTTCAGTTTGTTTTATGGAAAATGGAGACTAAAAAAGTTGAGGTTATTTTATGTTAAAAATTATTTATTGATAATTGTTTAGTTCATATTCAAGTTAAACAATAGTAATTATGTAATTATATTCAAGTAAATAGTGTTAAATATTTAATTACTTTTTATATCACTTAACAAATTTGAATTTTTTTAATAGAAGTTGGACCGAATGATCATTTTAAAATAAATTTGTATTCGTAATAATATGAACCAAACAAAAAAAAATTTATGAAGAATATAATAAAGACATATTTAAACTTTTTGTAAGAGACAGTAGTGGTTATAAAAGACTACTTATTTTTGTTTTATTTTTCTATTTTTATATGGTCTATATCCTTCCATGATGATGTGATTATGTATTTTAATAACTTATAACTTGATTGAGTCATAACTTTTTCATACTTGCATTCCATATTATCCTAACATTCCTTCTAAATTCCACTGTGAATACAAGGTAAAAGAGTTTAGAAATGAAGATAATGATTATGAATTAATAATGCCTCTTCAACCACTGTAGCCAAACCTCTAGAAATTTCTTGATCTAAATATTACTCATTCTTTATGACAATATCCTAATTTATTTTAAGCTTAAAAACATATTTCTTTTTGTTCGACTCTTGTTGTAGTTTTGGATATTAAAGTGTAGTAGATTAAAATGTAATAAATTAATTTTCATACGGTTTTAATCGAAGTGTAATCGATTCATAAACAATTCAAAATTTTATCATAAAACACTTCATTCATAAACAAAAGAAGTTGAGTTCAATTTAAAACAACCTAGTAACATAGAGCCGATTTAATTCAGTTTAGGTTAGTTAAATTTAAAATTATTGGAAATGATTATGATATTAATAGAAGATTGATGAAAATAATGATGACATTAATGAAAGTTAGTGTTTTTGTTAGTTAAAAAAATAAGAAAATCTCACATAGGAGGGATATAACACACTACTTCTTATATCGAGAGACATTGCATTTCGGACATTCCTTTAGTAATTCATATTCGTTTCGAAATAAAATGCAATTGTTATGACACGCATGAATCCTTTCGTAACTCATGCCAATAGAGCACAAAATTCGTTTAGCCTCGTAGGTTCGACTGAGAAGTTTATTATCATCTGGCAACATATCTTTTAAGAGTGTTAATAATTCTATGAAGCTTTTATCAGACTATCCATTACTCGCTTTTAAGTTGTAAAACTTTAATATCGCCGACAATCTTGTGAATTTAGTACAACCATTATATAATGGTTTCTCTGCATCACTCAACAAATTCTCAAACATTTTAGGATAATCCCGAAGATCTTCTTCAACTGCTATTACAATCTCTTCAACTCGGTCCGACTCATATGTATCTGAGTCGAAATTAGTTGAAGCATATGTCTAACCATTCTCAAAATTAATGTTTCCTATTTTTTTTCTCACCATGTCTTTTCCAACATGTATAGCTTTGATCAATTCCATTCCATACTAAATGTCCTTCCAATTCATCTTCTCTAACGCGTTTTTCAAAATAACATTTTAAATAAGGACAAACGACTCTATTTGGATCTTTTGCATTCTTCACTATAAACTCAACAAACTCCTTCACTCTATTTTCATACTCTTTTGACAATCGATTGACAGACATCCATTTCCGGTCCATATTATATGACCTATATAAATGCAGTTACACAAATAATAAGCTACTGATAACATTATACCACTATATAGTACACATATCTAATATTGGAAAATGGAAACCAATGTCCAATTCTGATTTCAAAACAAAACAAATCAACAAAATTCAAAAAATAATAGATTTTATATGATTTATTATGTAACAATTTATTAGTTTTAGTGACAACAACAAATTAATAAATACAGTACCTGAGACAGTGTATCCATTTTTTATAAAGGAAGAGAAGTAGATGGCCGCATAGTACGTAGAGGAGAGGAGGGTTCCCATAGTAGAGAAGATGAGGGTTCGTAAATTTGTTTTTATTTAAAGTAAATAATTTTTATTTAAAGTGAATGATTTTACATCACTTGTGTAATAAGCGATCTAATAGGTCCTTTAATTATATGAAAGCGCAAGGCTTTTACAACGCTTGTAAAAAAAATGCTCTAATAGGTAATTTAATTATGTGAAAGCGCTAGTCTTTTACAACGCTTGTCCAAAAAGCGCTTTAAAAACTATGTAACATCATGTGGAAGCGCTATATTTTACAGCACTTGTGTTTAAAGCGCTCCAAAAGCGCTGTAAAACATTATGTGAGGGCGCTTCATTTTACAACGCTTATGTACAAGCGCTGTAAAAGCCTTATAAACTTTATGTGCAAGCGCTATATGACCCTACAACAGCGCTTTTTCCACAACGCTTTTCAAAAAAGTGTTGTTATATCCTCTGTTATTTTTAAAATATATTTACAACAACATTTGTATTTTTGGCGTAGTGCCCATTCTATAAAGGAGGAATAACACATGCAAAACTGACCACCACACATGCGCACGCCGTCGCCATTGGGTCGGGCTTGGCCTCTGCTAAGTGGTGTATTATTTGTTAGCATGTAAAAATTAATAAACTAATTATTTATCTAATTACATGAGTTCTTGCTTTTTTTTATCTCTTATTGATACATTAATTACATAATTTCCCTCTATCGAGTCAATATTCAACATATGATCTAGTCAGTTCTTTGCCACCGATTTCACACGCACGTTTCTGTGGTCAAAACCTAAAAATTAGAGCACACGTTTAGTGTATCAGACTTAATGGATCAGAGTTTTCACTCTAATGTAGTTGCGGATTTTCTCTATAAATAGAGGGTTCTCTTTAGTTGGAAAACAAACCAAAAACACTTTGTATATGAGGTTTTTCTCTCTTCTCACTTCTTTTTCTTTCGAGTAGTACTAGTGCCATATTACGAGTGGTAGTCATTCAACTGCTATATTGAGGGTGTAATTCTAGAACGATTTTCTACAATGCAGTAGAACTCTGATATAGTGACCTGAGCTGTTTTATTCTAGGGACTCCGTGGTTGATAGTCTGTCTTGCACAATTTGAGCAGTGCCACGAAATGTCTTAAAAAGAATGACCTAGTTCGCGACTCAATCCAATAATATTTTCGGTGGCATAAATTGTTTTTTCAAAATTCAAAAATAACAAAAATAGTGCACTAGTTGAGTTTAGATTAGTTCTAAATAACTAAATTAATTACTGGTTCAATTTAGTTTTGTTCAGTCTTGTTGAACTGAACCATAGCAAAGTCGTTCGTGATCGTCGTTAAAGTTCTATCACGCTACTTGAGGTAACCTTTTATCTATTTCAATCATGATTTTTCTTCACCTTAAGTTACTAAATGATCCACAAGGCTTGATTCGTGAATAAGAAGAGCTATTGAGAGGAAAGAAAATAATGCACGTAAAACCAAAGAAGGCGATGAAAAGGGTTCTTCGCATATTTAGTGTTTTTGGACCCAAAATATTAAAGGTCTAGATTGCATGAAGCAATCTAACAAGCACATTGACACCAAGGGAAACATGTAATCAACCACACGTTTCTATATGCGCCCACACACGATTCAATCAATCCTTTTAAGCGGCAGCCACACCTAGACATCGTCCTTTTAAAATTCACTTGCAACACAAATTTTTGAAAATCCCTCCTAAATAACTTGGGCATACCAAAAACAGACAAAGAGGTACGAGGTCAAGAATAAGAAATAGAAGGTTCTACCCTACATCCGTATATCTAAACCTCTCACCCCAATCAACGTGAAAATACAATTTTTTCCTTTTTACTCGTCTATAAAACCTTCAACTTTTTTTAACTTCTTATATTTTCACCCGTATTTTAAGAATATTTGAAAGTTTCGAAATAACATTTCCTAGAATTTTCATGTGTCTGTGGAGGGTGGTAGGTTTAGGTTTAAGAATACAAAATAGAATTCTCTAAGAAATAAAGGATGATCAATTAGCCAATAGGTTTAGGTTTAAGAATACAAAATAGAATTCTCTAAGAAATAAAGGATGCTCAAGTAGCCAATACGAAAAACACTTCAACCACCTACTTCGGTAGAGGCTTGGAGACAACTGTTTTAGAGTGGACTCCAATCGACAACACTTCTTATTAAGCCTCGACCCAATAAAATGTAGATCCCAGAAACTCTGGCCCTACATGAGTCTAACTTGTCCTTCATCTTGCCTTAACCATGTAGCAGTCTCCGATCTTTTTCAATGTTCCAATCTGGATCATTTACTGAAACAGAATAGAAAAAATTAAAAAGTAATTTTTAGAGTGATTAAATGATTTACAATGAAACACAATAGAAAAAATTAAAAAAATATTTTTAAGAGTGATTATATCATTTACAATTAAACACAATTGAAAAAACAAAAGAGTCTTTTTCAAAGTGATTAAAGCGAAAAACAATTATAATTATTTGGTTTATATATGTACGATTTTAGAGGCATGGCAGCTGGGGTGACAATAGGGGTGTTCCATGAGGAGTACCCGCACTTTTAATATTTTTATAATTAAATAATCTATGAATTAATGGACGTATCATTTACAACTTTAATAAGTTACACTCTTTATTCCACAATTTAATATTCAATTCAAAAGACACAAATATTATTTGTATTTGTAGGGTGGATCAAGAGCATGATTGTCATTTTTAAATATTTTTTTTAGGGTGTAAATTTTAAATAATTAAATAACATCTAAAAGAAAATCAGACAACTATTATTGGTAAAAAAAAAACTGTCATACTTAAAAAGGTCACGATAAACAAAATATTGAAAGTAGTAATCCATGTCATAGCCTAATTATATACTACTGCGTTCGATATTAAGTTTAAATATATTTTTAATTTTTTTAAATATATCAACTTTTATTTTTACTTTTAATGCAGAAAACAATTCAATTATTTATTTATTTATTTATTTTTATTTGGTCCTTTATTAATTTTATTACAAAAATCCATAAATATAAAGAATAAAAATATGAGTTTATTTGAAGATTTGAGTTATAAATTTAATAAAATTTGCATTATATTGAAGATGATAATTATTTTTATGAGTTTTATTTGAAAATTTTAATGATTTTTTGTAAAAAAAAGAATAATATTGCTAACATTTTAAAATATAAAAGATCAAATTGTTTACTTAAAATTAAATAAATGACCAAATTAAAAAGAAAAAAATAAATGACTGAAGTGTTATCTAAAATTAAATTAAAATACCACACTAACAATTATATCTTGTAGATAATAGTTGCTTAATTTTAAATAAAAATAATAATAAAAGAACGAGTGATTTATTGAAAAACAATTTATTTAGGAACAGATCAACAAATTTCAAAAAAGAAAAGATTTTATATGATTTATTATGTAACAATTTATTAGTTTTCGTGACAACAACAAATTAATAAATACAATATCTGAGACAACGTATCCAATTTTTTATAAAGGAGGAGCAGTATATGGTCGTATAATATGTAGAGGAGAGGAGGGTTCCCAGAGTAGAGGAGATGATGGTTTGTAAATTTGTTTTTATTTATTTAAAGTAAATGATTTTTATTTAAAGTGAATGATTTTATAGTGCTTATGTAATAAGCGCTCTAATAGGTCTTTTAATTATTCAAAAGTGCAAGGCTTTTACATCGCTTGTAAAAAATGCGCTCTAATAGGTCATTTAATTATTTGAAAGTGCAAGTCTTTTACAACGTTTGTCTAAAAAGTACTGTAAAAGCTATGTAACCTCAGGTGGAAGCGCTATATTTTACAGCGCTTATGTACAAGCGCTGTAAAAACCTTATAAACATTAAGTGCAAGCGCTATATGACCCTACAACAACGCTTATCAAAAAAGCGCTGTTATATCCTCCATTATTTTTAAAATATATTCACAACAGCGCTTGTATTTAATAACCATTGTAAAAGGCACGCTATAAAATGTCATTTTTGGCGTTGTTTAGTTTACTTACTAAACGTTCTGACTAAAAGTTTGTACAGACAAAAATAAAAAAAGCTTTGTCAGTGTGACTTTTCTTTCGGTAAAAATACCCTTTATAAAATATGTTAATTTTATTTAAAAACTTTAACTAATATAATATAGTTATAGATAGTAGTTATGCCCTCTTACACATAAGGCAAACACTTCATATAATATAATTATATATAATAGTAATTCATGGCATACCTTAACTTAATTTTAGATAATATTATAATTTTTTTTATTAAATTTTTAAGTAATAATTTGATCTTTATGTTTTTAAAAGTCAACAATGTTATCATTCTTTTATAAAAAATTCAAAAAGTTCATCAAAATTTTTAAATAAAACCTATAAGATTAATTATAATCTTCAATATAAAATCAAATTTCATCAAATTAATAATTTAAAATTTTAAATAAACTCATATTTTTATTGATGACGTTGGAGATTGAAATATAAGTTTATTTGAATATTTGATTTATGCATTTGTTGAATACATGAATTTTTTTGAAATTGATATTGAATTTTATGGATTTTGTTTGAAGATTTTGATGAATTTTTTTAGTTTAAGTAAAGAAAAGATATTATTCTTGACATTTTAAGATATAAATGATCAAATTATTGCTTAAAAACAAATAAATAACTAAATCAAAAATAAAATAAAGAAATGAAGTATTACCGAAAATTAAGTTAAGGGCTCATTTGAGCAATTATGCATACACACAATTACTCTTCAAGATGTAATTTACTAATTTGCAATTGCTAAAAAATGCAAGTGTATGTTAAAAAATGTAATGGATGGATGGGAGATTTAATTACATTTGAATAGTTACACTAACGACTACACTTATGTTAATAACATCCTATAAAATATATATTGTCTTATATATCTAATCTATAATTTTATTATTTTAATTTATAATTATTTTCTTTGTAAACAAGATGCATCACGATTAAAAATGTGTATGGCCGGTTTCGCTTTCAATGCAAACCGCGACCAACTGGTTTCGCATTCAATGCAAACTGCGACCGGTTGCAACAAAAAGGTAAAGGTGTCTATTAGTACTGTTTTTTTCTGTTTTATGAACGTGAGAAAAAATTGTAAAAAATGACCTCAGCATCTATGAAAAATATTGTCTTTATGAAAAAACAAAATACTAAAATTCTATTTTTTTTCACCTTAGATGGATAAAAAACACATTGTTAAAATGCATCTAAATTAGAGATCACAATGGACAATGTACTATAGAATCCGTCTCCTTTCTCTTTACTTGCAACTTAGAAAAATACTCATATTCGTCTTTGTACCTCGTTAGTATCAATATACTCTTACTCTTTAGATACCTAATTTCTCTTATCTATATCAATTAGTTGCACTTTAACTAAAATAAGTCGATAAATAATATCTATTATTACGATTAAATTTAAAAATATCTTAAATTTAAATCATAAAAGTATTACAAAATAAAATATTTTCTAACTAAAAATATCTAAAATATTTCAAATGAACATTAAACATTCAATCATCTAAAATAATATTTTATGAAGTTATAAATTATGTTTTAAGGGACATTTTTTGAGATATGTAAAAACGTTGATATATATATATATATATATATATATATATATATATTAAATTAGTCAAATATAATTATAAATTTACGATTAATAACAAAATTTTTTAAAATTAAATTCTTAAAAAGTTTACAAACTAATATATAAGTGTGAGTGCGGGAGATATATCCCATACCGCTCCATAATACCCATCCCTATACCTTTAATCATTACTCGAGATTTTACCTATCCATTGCATAATTTTTTTTTCGAGTAACCTAAGTCTTGATCTGATTAACATCTCTAATCTAAACATTGTTACTTTATATATATATATATATATATATTACGATAATACTAATGATTTTCATTAAATTTGTGAATGTAGCCATTAATTCAAATCGCAACAACCATCATCTCTAACGCATTCATTATGGCCGAATTGTGAAATCTTTAAAGTGAACACAGACAAAAGCACTACCGCGGTTTAAAAAAATCTTAGGCACAAGAATAAAAGGGGTAAAAGTATATTGAAGCAATTGATTGTGTTATGAAATCGAAAATTAAGTTGAAGCTTAAAAAATTTGATATGCTTCCTATTTTGTTGAATTTGCATCATATTTAGAGAGACAATTGAGGCTGTGTGCAACAATTAGAAAGAAAATAATTTGCAGGTAGAGACAGAACATTAAGAAGTTGCAGAATGCACAGGAAAATCGATGGCCTTTTGAGAGGGAGAACTAAACAAACAAGGAGTTTTTGTGCGTAGGAGAGAAGAGGCAGAACATAACTGATGAATCGTGCAGACACGACACGAGATAGGGCTAAGAGCATCTCCATAGAAGGTAAAATGAGTTCGTCTCCTAGAGTATAATTACTTAACTTCTAGTTTTTTTGTTGGTTCACGTTGGAGTTGTGCCAAGGTGTCATCACGTCAGGAAGGAACGGTGCTTCATAGCAGTTAACTTTTATTAATTTATTAATAATAATAAATTTATCATTTTTTATTAATTTATAGTCGTTAACTTTTTTTTAATTTATTAAATAATAATAATTTTGTAACTATTAGCTTTTTTTAGTTAATATATCACTTTTAATCTTTTTTTTTTCCTTTAATAACGATTGTTAGCTCATTAATAGGAACAATTTGTTATTCATACTTTTTCTTCACAATTTTTGTTACAGAATTTTATTAAAATTTTTATTAACGGTACATTTTTATTTAATTTTTCATTTTATTATTTCAAACAAAAATTATTTGTGTCAATTTTTATTATTTCATTTTATTTTAATTTTTATTATTGTTATAAAAATTTAAGTTCAATTTTATTTTAATTTTAATTTTAAATTAAAATAATGTATAATAATATTAATTAGAATATTTAAATTAATATTTTAAGTTATAATAAAATTAAATACAAATTAAATATTAATGTATAAATTAAAATAATGGAATATAATATAATTTTTTAAAAGTTAAACCGTAAAAAATGAATGAGTTGATTTAGAGTAATGTGGCATAGTAGAATTTGAATCATGTTGAGTTCACCATTGGAGTAGAAAATAAGTGAATTGCTTCAAGATGATATGGTATAGTGGACCCAATCTAAAGAACTCATATTGAATTCACCGTTGAAAATGTTTTAAAGTCTTGAGGAATAATGATAAGGGCAAATGAATGTATGGAACGTGATCTGTCGGTAATTCAATCACAATCATTTAATTTATACTTAAATATATAATTAATCATACGAGCAGTGTTTTTTGTTTTTATTTTTATTTTTGTAATTTTTTATTTTTATTTTTATAATTTTTTTGTAATTTATACAAAAATAATTTAAATTGAGATTAGTTCCTGCCATTCCTTATAAATGAATATTGTTTAGAAGGACCAAGACCAATCCACAATAAATTAACATGGTGTTTGGTAAGGACCCAATAGTTCAAATCGTATATATAAAGTACTTCTTATTTCTTCCAAAGATGACCATACCATTTCTAAATATCATAACCACCTTCCAAAATTCATAGATTACCAAACATCAAAATAACAATGCTTTCTTTTTGCTTTTTGTACTTTGTTTTATTTTTCGTAATCAAGATATTACACTTTTCCAAATCAACATTGTTCAAATTTGGAATATCCAAAAAAGAGAAGTTAAGTGTGGATCATTTGCCACAAGAATTGGTATCCAACATCCTCTCAAGGTTGCCATCAAGAGAGTTATTGAAATGCAAATGTGTTTCAAAATCTTGGTTCCATCTCATAACTAATCCTTATTTCACAACTAATTACTATTCTTTCCACAACAATCTCATTCAATTTCAAAACCAAGAGGAGAATCTCTTAATTATTCAAAGACCCTTTATTTCAAGCCTCAAAACAAACATTTCTCTTCTCTCTTGGAAATTTAATGATCCCAAAAAACATGTTTCCTCTGTTTTTTTAAACCCTCCTAAGGAATACAATTCTGACCACAAATATTGGTCTGAAATCATTGGTCCATGCAATGGCATTTATTTTCTAGAAGGAAATCCAAATGTATTAATGAACCCTTCTTTGAGACAATTCAAATCTTTGCCTCAATTCCATTTGAGTGATTCAAATGTCAACACTTATTCTCTCACTGATTATTCTAGTTTTGGTTTTGACTCCAAAACTAATGACTACAAAGTTGTTGTCCTCAAAGATGTTTGGTTAACAAAAACAGATGAAAGACAAAAAGGGTATTTGACCGCAGAACTATACAGTCTTAATTCAAATTCTTGGAGAAAATTTGATGATGAAACACTTCCTCTTCCCATAGAAATTTACGGTTCATCATCTAAAGTTTATACTTTTGTGAACCATTGTTGTCATTGGTTTGGTTATGTTAATAATGATTATGAAGGTACAAAAGAAAATGTTGTTTTGTCATTCGACATGGTTAATGAAGTGTTTAGAAAAATTAAAGTACCAAAAATATGTGAGTCCTTAGAAGAAGGTTTTATTACTACATTAGAACCCTTTGAGGAATGTTCTACAATTGGTGTCATTGTGTACCCTATAAAAGGAAATGTGAAGAACTTTGATGTTTGGGTGATGAGAGACTATTGGGATGAAGGGTCTTGGATCAAGCATTATAGTATTGGGCCTATTGAAGTGATTGATAGGGTTATGGGATTTATTGGGAATAATCGTTTTCTTTGGAAATGTAGTAGTGATGATGGGTTGGTTTTGCATCAACATGACTCACAAAAAATAAGAGATTTAAAACTCAAAGATTGTGGAAAGTATGATGATTCATTGAGAGCTGTTGTTTACAAGGAAAGCCTTGTTTCACTTCATAGAGAGGATGTGTCTAGTTACCATTTTGTTCATGAGGGAATAACATTATTCAATTAATAATAGCCCTATTTGGGTGTATATCATATTTTAATGTGTATATATGTTGTTTTATAAAAACTAGTTTGACATGGAAAAGTGAACATTGTTGTAATAACTTGAGTTCATTAAAGCATACATCGATGTTTATTTTGTATACGAATTATACGTTCACTGATGTAGTTTTCATTTTATAATTTAACCTTTTTCTACCTTGATGTATTTTATAATAATTGGGAACTAACATGTTAACAAAAATAAAAATATTAATTAAAATAGAAATATATAAAAATTTGTGTTTCAACAAATTTTGAATGTTTGAAATTTCTTATTTTAATTTAAAACTTTCATTTTTAATTTCTTAATAAGTGTCTAGACACTTGTTAGCAAAATATATTGATGGAACTTTTCTTTTTACATAAATTAGCAAGTTGTGGATAGAATATTAACAAGTTCTGATCTAAATACTTCTTTTTATAAATTGATAGGTCTTACATAGGCTTACCAAGAAGAAAAAAGAAAGTCCTACATATAATATTATCTTATTTCGATCGTATTAATTTTAAGCAAAATATTAACCAATCTCAAAAATATTTATTAAAACATACAAATAAAAATTTTATATGAAAGATAAAATGAAAATTGTTTTTTCAAAATTTTTATTTTTAATATCTTTAAACAAGTATCCGAAGATATTTTGTTAACATTACGCTAATATATATATATATATATATATATATATATATATATATATATATATATATATCACCTGTAATCACAGGCATGCATCGTACCATGAAAACTTTCCACAAGAGGTATTTTATTAACATTTTCTTGATTAGATAAATAAAAGCGGTGCATTTCAGTATCTTACATTGTTTAAACAAATATTAAAAACTCCGCAACAAGTTGAATCTAGTTGAATTTAAGAAATAATTAGTTCTTCTTAACCATTAATTTTTTATTTTATTATGACCTCACGTTAAACACTTATTTGAAATTCCTCAAGCCTCAAAATAACACAAATTTTTGTTTTTCACTTCATAATCTCCATCAACATTATTTTCTCACATTTTACCATAATAGAATTGAAGCGAAATTATACTCACAACTACAATTTAAAATCACGTGTGAATGCAAGTTTTCACATAATAGAGTTACCATTTTTATGTATGTCAAAAATATATTTTAACTAGATGTTTGAATTTGTGTACTTTTGTTAATTCTTCAATTCTTAATATCCACTAAAGTTACGTAAGTTAATTCACACATTAGGTGAATCGATTTAATTGTAGGTGAATCGATTCAATTGTGTTAAGCATCCTAGAAATGATTTCAAGACCTATAAAAATCGATTTACAAACATATGAGTTGATTTGTGAAGTTAAATACCACTTAAAATGATTTTTGATGCATTGTATAATGTTCCAACATGTTGTTTTCTGATTCAAGAAAATCTGGAGATATATATTGAGAATTAATGAATCAACAAAGACACAAAATTATCATAGAGAAACTTGTTGATTTACTATCATAATTTTGTGCCTTTTGTTGATTCTTCAAGTTTTGCTATTATATACTTAAGGCATAAAAATTAAAATCCTAGATAAAAACCCATAAAAAATTTTATTACATAAAAAATGAATGGCATAGAGATTATTATGGAATCAATCATATATCACAAGGTAAACCAAAACATGGTATAATTTCAAACACCACATTATATATGTAAAGCAAATGGCCAATGTAAAAGTGCAAACCATAGTCATTAAGGTATAAACGGAATCCAGAAAATGTATTACAATCAAAAAATGAATAACATAATTAAATACAATAAACACGTACGCAATAGAATGCTCGAAAAATTAAACTCATAAAAACTAGAATAGAGTTTATTAAGGCAAACCAGTTAAATAAGGAACATTTTTCTTTTGTGTGTAAGATACATCCAAGGTAGCATGGTTATGCCAAAAAGGGTATTTTTTAAGCTTTAACAACACTTAAAAACACTATCTACTTCAGTTATGTTGTATGTTTAACCAAATAAAAGTGTTGTTAAATGATATATTTAGACAACACTTTTTAAAATAACAATAATTAAAGGCGTCTCAAACAACAATTTTAGAATAACATACTCTTTAAAAGTGTCCTTAGATAGTATTTTTCACTTAAAAACGTGTCCTAAAACATATTTAAACAATACTTTATTTCAAATTTACTATCTATAATGCCTTTAAAAAACCTTTTGTTTGTTTTTTTTTTTTAATTTAAAAGCGTTGTTAAACTATAACTTTACATAGCACTTTCACTACAAAAAATTAAAAAAATTGCGACACTTGAATTGCGGCGAATGTAGGAAAACTGCCCTTAATATAAAATTGCGACGGTTGCTGCTACAGTTTACTAACCGTCGCGGTGCTTCTCACCTATTTTTGCATCCCGCTCTAAAACCCCCCCAAATTCCCCAACGCGTTTCAGTTTCTCCTAAAAACCCTAAGCGCCCAAAATGCCAGATCTTGGTTCACTTTTCCCAAAATCGCAACCTAACATTCAATCTCCATCTCATATTTATTTCCCCCAATTTGCGTTCCTGTTGAGACAAAATCTAAATTAAATATTTTGATGATAAACAAAACAAAAGATTAATCAAAGATTGTTAATTATGATTCTAAATGTTTTGATTTTTAACATGTGCATTTGAGTGTGATAAGATAGGTATCAAAAGATTGATTCTTAAAGAATGAAGATTGACAAAAAGATTGATTCTTAAAGAATGAAGATTGACAAAAAGATTGATCTTTTGAAGACAAAGATCAATCTAAACATTTCTGCCAATAATACAAAGAACATTCTTAGCAGTATAATCAATCTGAAGCTACATTCACTCTCATAGAGAATCAACAAAAGAACAGTTAAAATCACATGTGTTCAAGAATCTTGAAGAATCAAAGCATACATCAAATTAAGGCATAATGCAAAGATCATTCTTTACATAAAGCAAGTATAAGTACAAAGCTACATGTAGTGAAGTACACTACTGATTTGAACCTTTTAAAAGCCTGCGCACATAACCGAAAAAGGACATAATCAAGGCTGACATATTGACACAATGCATTGGGAACAAGCTGTTTTTGTAACAGACCAAAAGATCAATCTTTTGATGCAGCAAAACAATCTTAAGCCATGACAGATTTTCCAACAGCTCTTTTATGACAGCAGGTCCTTTTTCCAACGGCCATATTACCTGTCCTAAGCTCTCTGGAACTCTATAAATGCAGCTGCAAAGTGAAGAACAAGACACACCAATCTGCACCAAACAAAAGATTAATTCCTTCGATCATACTCAAGTGCTCCAATTCTTTTTCATAGCTTGCTGTTTGTTTTTTCATTTCTGGTGCAGTAATCATTCTAATATTGGTTCATCAACAGAATACATTACTCAAACAAGTGTTGAATAAATAGTAAATTCTAAACAGCCCCAACATCATCACTTTGCAACTCAAGATTGTTTTGACAAATCTTGAGTAAGTTGTAAAATCCTTTCATGTTTGAAAGACAACTTGTTAAAGTCTTTACAAACAGTAAGGTAGAAATCCTTTCTAGATAGAAGGGTAAGAAGTGTGTAAAGTGTAAGATTGATCTAAAGAGAAAGTGTACATCAAGAACAATCTAGCCTTTGAACACATAGTGGAAAATCTCACTCGTGTAAGGACTGGACGTAACCCGTGTTTGGGTGAACCAAGATAAAACTTTTGTGTACTCTTTCTATCTCTCTATTTGCTTATCTTTGAACAGTCACATTTTGGTAAAACTGATATTAATTTTTTTAACTAAAGATTGATCTTCTGCAAAGTAAAAGATTGATCTTCTGAGTAAAAGATTGATCTTTATCACTGCAAAGAACAATCTTTACCTGAGATATAATTTTTAAAACAATATTTTTTAAAAAGAGACAATTATAATTCAAACCCCCCTTCCTTATAACTGATATTTCTACTTCAGTTCCATCCTCCATCTCAGGTTCCTCCCCATTGGCGACCACCCTCCTCCATCTCAGGTTCCTCTATCATAGCTTGCTCCGTCGTCGTCTTCAATCGCGGCATTGCTTCCTCTCTCCGGTGCAGCGCTGCTTCCTCTCTCCCGTGCGGTGCTACTTCCTCTCTCTATTGGCGGCGCTGCTTTCTACCTCTCTCTGGTGATGGCGCAATGCAACACTTCTCTATCAATGATGTCGAAACACATCCCATCTGTAAGTAACACTAAAATTAACACCATAGTGTTATGTGTTTGTTGTTGTTGATGATGGTGGGTATGATATTGAATGGTGGGTTACATGAAAATTGGCTCTATGTTTGTTGTTTTCGTGCTATGTGTTTGTTGTTTTCGTTCCTTATATTAAAGTTGTCGAGAAGCCTCCCTGAGTTAATCTTGCTATTTAAGAATATATGATTGCATTGGTTTATTCATGTATAGGAATTATTGAGAGTTGATTACAGGTTAATTACGATAAACTAGATGTTTTTTAAAATTTTAAATATTAAGATTTGATATGAATAATTTGCATCTATAAATTAATGTGTGTTAGATTTTATTGGTGCACTCGAGTGTTTTGGTTGCAGCTAGCCTATCTTGTATTTGGGATCATATCTCTTTTGCTCGTAGTGGATTCTAGTGGGTTGGGTTTTTAATGTCTTATACTTTTTTGTACTCTATATATATAGCCTAGCTTTGTATATTTTGTGTTGATTTTTTGTTTTGTTTCTATACTAGGGCATTTTGGCCTCCTCAAAATAAGAATATGACAAATTCAGGTATATGAGAATGTGGATTTGCTTTTGAATTCATGATTACCAAATTCAGGTATATGAGAATGTTGGTGAATTATGAAGTATATGGAGACCCTCTTATGCATCCACAACCAGAAATCTATTGGGGAAATCTCAATCCTATTGGTACATACTTATCCTCGATCCAAACTTATGTTTCTATGGCATGCCAAACTGGATAGTCTAATGTAGCGGCTTTTTTTTTAGTAAACTAGTTACGTGGATTTACATTATCATTTAGTTTTTAAACTTCAAAGCAGTTTGTCATTTTCAAAAACATTTTTACAGCTATGTACAGAGCTAAACATTTGAATATATGTTCTCTTTGAATAATGTTTTTATAAGACCAATCACATTCATATATTTCCAAACTGAAGCAAAGAACATTCATGTCATATTTTGATTATCATAGGCAGCACATAATTTATAATGTTATGTCATACTTTCTTCACCAAACAAAGTATCTCCTCATTGACAGAGGATATTTGCCAGAATCTTCAACACATATGGACCACGCATGAACATCAATGATGGGCGTGCCGTCAACAACTTTATCACTTAAGCAATTCGGTAAATCCTTAAATAATGTTATAATTTGATTTAGTGGACTAGTCACAATTTCTTTTTGCACCATTTTGAAACTGGATTCTTAACCGTTACTTCTTAAGTTCTTATGTAATCTTATGTGTTGCAGTGGTGAAGTCCTAACATACCAATAAAAGGAGCTCAATAATAAAAATCATTGGGGGGGTTTGGTATGTACCTTTGTTGAAAGATGGTATTCTGGGGTGAGTTGTTATCATACCATGTCTTTTTTATTTTTATCATCTATGATATGATGGAAGATTATTGGTTTATAATGCTTTATATATAATAATTTCTATAGAACATTCATAAAATTCATAAAATGTATAACACAAAATACATTTAATATAACTACAATAAAAAAATAACAATTAAGTATAGAAGTAGTTATAGAATAACATTACAATAGTATAATAATCTTTATAATATTTGAATGATTCTTTTTGGAAGAATTTAACTTGATTGTTGTACTTGAGAATATCAAATATATATTTCAAATATGCTACTTTCTCGAAATTTCAAAATTTAACCTCAATCTTTTGTGTACAAATTATATCCACTTAAGTTTTCTTTGTATTGTTGCGTATCTCCTAAACTATTTTTTGTGTATCACAAACATATAACGCATTTAGTTTTGCAGCAATAGAGCAAGTTATCTTCTATTTTGAGCAAAGTATATATCTGTGACGAGCTCATGCTTCCATCTAGAAAAAGTTAAAGAACATATGTTTAATTTGGTACCCATAGCTTGACACAATTGAAGATTAATGACAACTAGAATTATGGACAAAAATATAAGTCCAATATATTGGGTGGACTCACTTCCCAAGTGGAACCCACCAATTTTATTATTATTATTATTATTGAAAAAAAAATAAAAGAAAAGAAAAAAGTTTTTAATGGGCTTGGCCCACGTGAAGGAAATAAAAGGGAATTAGAAATCCCTAAGAAGTAGAATGAATAAGAACGGCTGCCAGAGAAGAAAAATAAGGGTTTGATCCTGGTGGTGGTAACACGTGTGTAGTAAACTTGCTCCGTTTGATCTACAAATTTAGTATGTTATTTCTACCACTGAGTTTGTTATTTTAATATACAATCTGAGTAGTTTTACCTTCTCTGATAGTTACTTTGGCATACACATGAAGGTTGTTATTGTTGATTGATATTCACTATTGTTATTAGAAAGACTCTTGGTGTACCCATTAATTATTATAATAGAAGATTTTACTAGACTAGGTCCCGTGGTTTTTATTCTCTCAATTTGAGGGAAATTTTCCACGTTAAAATTGTGTTTGTCTTATATTTAATTTTCTGCCAATTATTATTGCTCTTGAAATTGTATTTTTCTGTTTGACCATTTATCTGCATAGGTGGGGGAAAAATATTTCGTATTATTGAGATAGTTATCACTAATTATCTCTGGTTTTTTTCCAACAAAGTGGTATCTAGAGCTCGATTATTTGATTCGCGCATTTAAATGGAGAAGGAAAAAAACGGTCACAATATGATTAAACTCAACTTTTCTAATTACACACTTTGGAAGACTCTCATGGAAGACATGTTATATAGTAGATATTTGTATGATCCTATTGAGGGTAACACTGCTAAACCCGCATATTAATTTGACGTTGACTGAAAGAAGATGGATAGCAAGACAGTGGCGTTGATCAGGTAGTGATTGGAACTTAGTGCATATCCACATGTTGAAACTGAAATAGATGCTAACAAGATGTGGGAAAAATTAAAAGAGTTGTATGAACGAAAGAATGTGGCAAATAAAGCATTCTTGATTCAGAAGCATATGAGTTTTTTTCCAGAAGCATATAAAGATGGGGATTCAATGGCAGAGCATATGAGTTTTTTTTTAGAATACAGTGAATCAGTTGACAACTGCAGAAATTAAATTAGATGATGAGTTGCAAGCGTTGTTATTGTTGAGTTCCATGCCTGATAATTAGGAAGTCTTTGTTGTGACGTTGACCAATTCAGGTCCAAGTGGAAAGTTGAAAATGTCAACAGTTAAAGAGAGCATGTTGAATGAAGAAGCTCGAAGAAAAGAACGGTGTTTGATTGGTTCATCCTCAAAATCAGAAGCACTAGTTACAGAGTCACGGGGGAGAAGTCAATCTAAAAACTTCCATAGACGCGATAATTCTGAAAGTCGTAGCAAGTCAAAAACCAAGTCGAGGACTAGAAAAGAAGTGATACGTTATCATTGTGGCAAAGCGGGTCACATTGTTTGTGATGATAATTCCATAAACCTTGCATGTCGGGATTCAACTTGGATTATTGATTCGGGTGCCTCGTATCATATTACTCCTAGGCGTGAATTCTTCTCATCTTACAGTCCTGGTGATTTTGGCATGGTAAAAATAAGAGATGTAGGAGTATGTAAAATTATCGATATGGGAGATGTTTGGATTGAAACTGGGATTGGTTGCAAGTTTCAATTGAAGAATGTTAGACATGTTCCTGATATTCTTCTCAATTTGATTTAAGTGAAAGCCTTGGATATTGATGGTTATCACACTTACTTTGGTGGTGGTGGTATATGTAAAGTCACCAAAGGGTCCCTAGTGGTTGCAAAGGAGAAAAGTTCCACTTCTCTCTATAGGATGCATACGAAGCTATGCAAGGAAGAAGTGAATGCAATTGAAGATGCATCTTCTGATTTATGGCATATACACCTTGGTCACTTGAGCGAGAAAGGACTCAACATACTTGCGAAGAAAATTTTTCTTGTGAAAAGTACGTCTCTAAAAACTTGCACTCATTGTTTTGCTGGAAAACAACATAGAGTTTCTTTTCATAATACTGGTCCTCATAGGAGACAAAATATTCTTGATTTAGTTTATACTGATGTTTGCATGATGGATAGTAAATCTGTTGGTGGTGCATCATATTTTGTTACTTTTATTGACGACCACTCTAGAAAAGTGTGGGTCTTTCCTTTGAAATCTAAAGACCAGGTATTTGGAGTCTTCAAGCATTTTCATGCAAGTGTTGAAAGAGAAATGGGAAGAAAATTGAAATGTGTTCGATCAGATAAAGGTAGTGAATACAGAGGTCCATTTGAAGAGTATTGTAGAGAACATGAAATCATGTTTGAGAAAACAGTTCCAAAGACACCTCAACATAATGGTGTTGCAGAGAGAATGAATCGTATGATTAATGACAAAATCAGATGTATGCTCTCTCGTGCAAAATTATCAAAATCCCTTTGAGGTGAAGCAATGAAAATTACAGTGGATTTGATCAATCTTTCTCCTTCTATTCCACTTGATGGTGATGTTCCAAATAGAGTGTGGACATGGAAAAATGTCTCTTATCGTCATTTAAGTGTTTTTAGCTGTAGATGTTTTGTTCACGTTCCAAGAGATTCGAGGTCCAAGCTTGAGAGTAAATCCAAATAGTGTATATTCGTCGGTTATGGTGATGAAGAACTTGGTTATAGATTGTGGGATCCGGTTGAGAAGAAAATTGTCATAAGTCGAGATGTGATACTTTTTGAAGACCAGACTGCTAAAAATTTTGGTAAAGCTGAAAAACAGAAACCAAATTTCAGAAGTTACATTGATGTTGTGCCTAAGCCCCTTATAGAAACTCTTGTTGATGGGGGAGATATACATGTAGATGATGATAGTGTAACTGATGATCATGTGCCTTACCATGATGAGCAGGTTCCAGTTGAGCCACCAGTCGAATTGGAGTTAAGAAGATCTACTAGAGAACGTCAACCATCTCAAAGATATTCTCCACATGAGTATGTGATGATCACTGATAGTGGAGAGCCAGAGTACTATCAAGAAGTTATTACAAACATTGATAAAGAAAAGTGGTTGAAGGCCCTGCAAGAAGAGATGAATTCCTTGCTTGAGAATCACACATTTGATTTGGTAAAGTTGCCTAATGGTAGAAAAACACTCAAGAACAAATGGGTATACAAGATAAAGGTAGAAGAGAATAGTTCTCAACCAAGATACAATGCAAGATTGGTTGTGAAAGGTTTTAATTAGAGAAAAGGTATTGACTTTGATGAAATTTTTTCACCTGTGGTGAAGATGTCTTCTATCCGAGTTATGCTTGGGTTAGCAGCTAGTTTGAACCTAGAAGTTGAACAACTTGATGTGAAAACTGCATTCCTTCATGGTGATTTGGAGGAAAAGATCTATATGGAGCAACCAGAGGGTTTCGAAGTCAAAGGTAAAGAGCAACTTGTGTGTAAATTGAAGAAAAGCTTGTATGGACTTAAACAAGCACCTCAATAATGGTACAAGAAATTTGGTTCTTTCATGGAGAAACATGGGTATGGTAAAACTACTTCTGACTATTGTGTGTTTATCAAGAAATTCTCTGATGGTGATTATATTATTCTCTTATTATATGTGGATGACATGTTGATTGTTGGTCATGATACTAAAAAAATTAAATCTTTAAATAAATTTTTTGAACAAGTCTTTTGCAATGAAAGACTTGGGTCTTGTAAAGCAAATTCTGGGTATGAGAATCACTCGTGACAAAAAGAATAATAAATTTTGGTTGTCTCAACACAATTATATTGAGAAGATGTTAGAGAGGTTTAACATGAGCAATTGCAAACCTGTTAGTACTCCACTTGCTACTCATTTTAAATTGAATTCTAATCAATGTCCTACAAGTGAGAAAGACAAAGAAGAGATGAAGAAGGTTCCTTATGTATCCGCAGTTGGTAGTTTGATGTATGTTATGGTATGCAAAAGGCCATATATTGCTCATGCAGTTAGAGTTGTTAGTCCGTTTCTCTCTAATATTGGTAAAGATCATTGGCAAGCAGTGAAGTGGATTCTCAGATACCTTAGAGGCACTTCCAAAGTGTGTTTTTGCTATGGAGGTGTTGAACCTGTGTTGGATGGCTACACAGATGCATATATGGCAGGTGATCTTGATTCTAGAAAATCTACTTCTGGTTATATGATGACTTTTGAAGGGGGAGCTGTGTCTTGGCAATCAAGACTACAAAAGTGTGCTGCTTTATCCACTATTGAAGCTGAATACATTGGAACAACTAAATCTTCCAAAGAACTCTTGTGGATGAAGAAATTACTTCATGACTTAGGCCTCAAGTAAGACAAGTTTGTGTTATTCTGTGACAGCCAGAGTGCGATCCATCTCAGCAAGAATTCGACTTTTCATGCAAAGTCAAAGCATATTAAAGTACAATATCATTAGATACCATATGCACTGGAAATGAAGTCATTTTTAATTGAGAAGATTCATACTAATGAGAATAGTTCAGATATGATGACGAAGTCCTTGCCTGTGTCGAAGTTGTAGAAAGAAAGCTGGCATGGTTGAGCAGTACCTTCCCACTTGAGTCGTGAACAGGAGATTTGTTGGGTGGGCTCACTCCCCAAGTGGAACCCACCAATTTTATTAATATTAATATTATTATTGAAAAAAAAAAGAAAAGAAAAAAAAATATTTTAATGGCCTTGGCCCACGTGAAAGAAATAAAAGGGATTTAGAAATCCCTAAGAAGTAGAATGAATGAAAACGACTGCCAGAGAAAAAAAATAAGGGTTTGGTTTCAGTGGTGGTAACAGATGTATAGCAAACTTGCTTCATTTGATCTACAAATTTAGTGTGTTATTTCTACCACTGAGTTTGTAATGTTAATATACGATCTGAGTAGTTTTACCTTTCCTGAGAGTTACTTTGGTATTCTCACTTTAGTGGAAGGTTGTTATAAGGTTGTTATAGAGTTGTTATTGTTGATTGATATTCTCTATTGTTATTAGGAAGATTCTTGGTGTACCCATTAATTATTATAGTGGAAGATTTTACTCGACTAGGTCCCTGTGGTTTTTATTCTCTCAATTTGAGAGAAATTTTCCACGTTAAAATTGTGTTTTTCTCATATTTCATTTTCTGTCAATTCTTATTGATCTTCGAATTGTATTTTTCTGTTTGACCATTTATCTGCACAGGTGGGGGAAAAATATTCCGCATTATTGAGATAGTTATCGCTAATTATCTCTAGTTTTTCCCAACACAATAAAATATGCACGAACATTTAAATACTGTGTGCATTTCTTGAAGAAATAGTAATTGCGGGTCCTATTATATGATGCCAACATATTTTTCTTATGTCTTTGATCACCATCACTAATTAAACTCATTCTCCAACAACATACACAAAGCCCTGCACCGAACCATTAACATACACAAGCTCATTAACATTGTAGTTGCATCCTCTAAATAGTAGCTGATACTTTGTATTTTTGAACAAAAATAGATAAAGCAGAAAATATGTCATCACTACGCGAAAAATAAGATTTTACAGCGTTTTTTTAGCCATTTACAGTGCTTTTTCAAAAAAAAGAAAAAAAAAAGCGTTGTAGAATCGAGCGCTGTAAAAGATACAACAACACTTTTTAAATTCAAAAAGCGCTATAAAGAATGTAAGTATATCGCGCGATTGTTATGTACCTTTTACAGCACTTATTTGAAAAAGCGCTGTAAAAGGTGCATTCAATATATGCATTATTATGCACCTTTTACAGTGCTTATATTAAAAAGCGCTCTAAAAGGTGCATTGAAAATATGAATTATTTTGCAGCTTTTACAGCGCTTATTTGAAAAAGCGCGGTAAAAGGTGCATTGAAAATATGCATTATTTTGCACCTTTTACAACACATTTTCAAATAAGCGCTGTAAAAGGTGCATTCTTATTTTAGTTTTATTTAAAAACATTGTAAATGAAATTTTTAAAAAGCGTTTTTTGGTTTTTTATGCCATTTTTTTAGAAAGCGTTGTCTTTTAATTTTTTTTCCAAAATTATTTTCATCCATAATCAGTTCACACAATCATTTCACAATCAATACACAAAAACAGAACTATATAATTTCACTTTATAACTTTACACAATAACAGAACTATATTCATATACATATTCAGATATTGTACAACGGCACATATTCATATAACTACATATACATATTCAGATATTGTGTCTTGTTCATATACATATAACTAACAGAATTACACATAACAAAACTAACTACCATATATTTAGATCCCTTGTAGCATGCTATTTCCCAGCAAATCAAATAATTTTCATTTTAAGCACATACTGACACTAGTCTTCCTTTAATTCAATTAGATCTTTCTCAAAGTATGTTGGAATGGAAATGTCAAAGTACTGTGCAATATAAAAATTGAAATAAGTTAGAATCAAATATATACATAATTTATATATGAAAATCAAATAATGAAAGTACCGTGCCATTTCTGGGATAATAGTTTGATTCCTATCAACAATCTTCTTCATAAATCGCAATACATAGTACCCACAATCGATGTTGTTAGTTTGACGAGGGCACTATAAAATAAAACATATAAGTCAATAAAATATTTGTGCATTGATTGTAAATGAAAATTTAAAGGCATATATTTCAAACCTTTCTTGTAATCCATGTGATGTTATTAAACTTTTGGAGAATCTGCAGGGTGTCGAAACTTTCCATCTCTAATTATTTCATTTGCATGTCATGTCAAGTGTTTTGAATCTTCTTCACTGCGATACATGCGCCTAAATCTTGGTATTATAGGAAAATACCACACGACTTTTGCTGGAGTAGATTCTTTTTTCTTATATCGAGAGACATTGCATTTCAGACACGCCTTTAGTAATTCATATTCGTTTTGAAATAAAATGCAATCGTTAAGACACGTATGAGTCCTTTCGTAACTCATGCCAATAGAGCACAAAATCTGTTTTGCCTCGTAGATTCGACTGGGAAGTTCATTATCATCTGGCAACATATCTTTTAAGAGTGTTAATAATTATGTGAAGCTTTTATCAGACCATCCATTACTCGCTTTTAAGTTGTACAACTTTAATATTGCCGACAGTCTTGTGAATTTAGTACAACCATTATATAATGGTTTCTCTGCATCACTCAACATACTCTTAAACATTTTAGGACAATCCCGAAGATCTTCTTCAACTGCTTTTGCAATCACCTCAACTCGGTCTGGCTCATATGTATTTGTATCGAAGTCAGTTGAAGCATATGTCGAACCATTGTCAAAATTAATGTTTCCTTTTTTTTTCTCACCATGTCTTATCCAGCATGTATAGCTTTGATCAATTCCATTCCATACTAAATGTCCTTCCAATTCATCTTCTCTAACGCGTTTTCCAAAACAACATTTTAAACAAGGACAAACAACTTTATTTGTATCTTTTGCATTCTTCACTGCAAACTCAACAAACTCCTTCACTCCATTTTCATACTCTTTTGACAATCGATTGAGAGACATCCATTTCCGGTCCATATTATATGACCTATATAAATGCAATTACAAAAATAAAAAGCTAGTGATAATATTACACCAATATATAGTATACATATCTAATCTTGGAAAATGGAAATCAAGGTCCATTATTATGTAACAATTTTAAAACAGAAAAGATTTTAAAATAGAAAAGATTTTAAAACAGAACAGATCAACAAATTTCAAAAAAGAAAAGATTTTATATGATTTATTATGTAACAATTTATTAGTTTTTGTGACAACAACAAATTAATAAATACAGTACCCGAGACGACGTATCCAATTTTTTTAAAGGACGAGCAGTAGATGGCCGCACAGTACGTAGAGGAGAGGAGGGTTCCCAGAGTAGAGGTGATGAGGATTCGTAAATTTGTTTTAAATTTGTTTATATTTATTTAAAGTAAATGATTTTTATTTAAAGTGAATGATTTTACAGCGCTTGTGTAATAAGCACTTTAATAGGTCATTTAATTATTTGAAAGCGCATGCATGTCTTTTACAGCGCTTGTAAAAAAAACGCTTTAGTAGGTCATTTAATTATTTGAAAGTGCAAGTCTTTTACAGTGCTTGTCCAAAAAGCGCTGTAAAACATTATGTGAGAGAGCTTCATTTTACAGCGCTTGTGTACAAGCGCTGTAAAAGCCTTGTAAACATTATGTGCAAACGCTATATGACCCTGCAACAGCGCTTGTCAAAAAAGCGCTATTATATCCTCCGTTATTTTTAAAATATATTTACAACAGCGCTTGTATTTATTAAGCGCTGTAAAAGACGCGCTATAAAATGTCATTTTTGGCATAGTGCATCCTAAAAGCATAAACAAATAAAAGGAACTACAAAAGAATTCAAAATTAATTAGTAAAGGTCTTACCCTTCATATTTCATAGTCATGATATTATCAAAAATCAAAGAACTTACAAACTATCAAACGTTACAAAGTTATTTATGTTTTTTTTTTTTTACAATCATCAACAAACAATTAAAATATAGCATATATCAGAAACAACTAAACCACTTATGTAAAAATATTCCTCTAAACTTAGAATCAAAATGAAGAGTAAAATTTGCCGAAGAAAAAAGTGAAGTAAAGTATAATCTTCTTTGTGCAAAATTGATTTTGGATTCCTTTTAAGAATTTGGATTCCTTTTAAGAATTGGAAAGTCTATTTATGAAAGATAAATAGAGAAATAATTTAGTAATAAAAATATTAAATTCAGCTTTTTTTTCTTCTCGTAAATGGACCCTTTAATAAGAACTAAAATTAAAAGCAACCATTCACATGTTGGTTTGCGCAAAAAACTTAAACCGACAAGCATATGTAATTGAAAATGAACCCCAACTTCAGAAAATATAATCAAAATGCTACTAAGTACAAGAAAATGAAATCCAGAGTTCTAAATTAAAAATTCCAGAATAAATCAATATTAGAAACTACAATAACAAGATAAAGACAATAAAAAATTACTTCTAAAACTCCATTTGCCTCAATTAGTACCTTTGTGTAGATATATAATCATTAGCAACACTCTGTAACCGTTAAAAAAATAGAGAAAAATGTAGTTCCATATATAGGAATAACAAACACACCAAATATATGAATCAACAAGGTAAAAGCATTCTAAAAGATAGTATAGAGCCCTCAGGAATGCTTTGAGTTAATAAAAAGCTTCACTGATGTTCATAAATTCATCTTCCATTTTTTATTGTTTCCCCGTCAAACATTTAAAGTATTTCAATAAAAGGAGTTGAGGCACAACTTTATTAAAGTTAACATTGATTTGTTAGTTTGCAAAACTAATACAACGAACTTCCTTCATCGATCCAAAACCATTAAAGAAGAATTAGGGATTTTAGAGAACTATGGATTTAGGGTTCGGTGGCATACACTGGGAGAAAAGACATACACAAACATAGAACGATGAGTACAAAGACATACACATATGACAGGAATTTCCAAAATATATTTGAAATTCTCTAATAGTTATATTAATAGAGCAAAATTAAATAACTTAATGTACCACTTGGTCAAATGGTTGCAATGTTTGTGTTTAATTCAAATCTATGCATCTTTTAAGTTATTAAAGGTTACAATATGTTTCTTTCACCAATTGCTATAAATTTCTCTATAAATAGAGACATTTTAGAGGCAGACAAGAAGAACATGAATTTTCATGTTACATGAATCAAATTTTGTTAAAAATATTTATGAGTCATTTCTTCTTTTCTCTAGTGCACGAGACTAAAACAAGGAACTTTATTCTGTAAACTATCGTTGATCAATAAGCTTGATGTGAATGTGCAATTCACTTCAAGGATTCCAAAGTATCCTCAAAGGGATTTCCTGGTTAACTCGTTTTCATCCAATATATATAGATTAGTGGGGGCAAATCGAACCTAAAGCTTAGTGTGATGCACATGCTTTAAAATTTATTTGTGCAACATTCATTATCATTAATTTCATCTTCTTCTTGTTCAAGATTTGCAGCATACCACCAAATAAAAGATCCAACAACACAAAAGAGTTTCAGAGACTTACAATGGTGAGCAGTGGGTCTAAAAAACTATATAATCATGTTGTTGTGGTGATAAGAATAAACACGATAATAAGTAATACAAATATAATATTCCCCCAACTTGCAAGAACCTATGAGGAGCAACAATCAATCTATATGGCAGCAAATCAATCAAAATAAAAGACGGTAAAAAATGATATTTTAATGTGGAAAACCATTCAATGCAAGGGTAAAAACCACGGGTCGTACCAACCAAAGAAATAGCTCCACTATAATCAAATAAGTGTACAAGAGAGTCTCAAAATGATGCAAAAATTGTGCCTACAACCAGCCAAAATAACAAAACACTAAAACTTACAAATAAAAAGCAAAAAGAAGAAGAAAACTTCCCAAAAACCTACTGTTGTGCGAGCACAAATCCTCCCTCTTAAGACATCATTTCGCTAAGCCGACCGTTGAAAATGAAGAAATAAATGTTACAAACCTGTTGTCCAAACATTAGTCCAACCCAATGGTTAACGAATGCATAATCGATGAGTTTCTATGGCTGATTTTACGAAATTGAAAATAGGGTTTACTCTTCTCTTTCTCTTTTGGTGACTGTCTTTCTTTCAAAATAGTCTATCTCTACGATATTTGGGTGTTTCTCCACATAGGAAGGGAGCCCAATACCCAACATATCTCCCCTCACAACTATGTGGAGATAATAGCCATATCGACGATATCACAACAAGTTTCAAACTTCCCTAATGGTAATGGTTTAATAATCATATGAGAACCATTATAATCGATATGAACTTTAGCCAACTCCAACAATTTATCTTCCAACACATCACGTATCCAATGATACCTCACATCATTGTGTTTGGACCTATTATTCATATCCAATTCTTACTAAGATGAATAGCTCTTTGACTATCAACAAACAATACATATTTGTGCTGAATAAACCCAAGCTCCTGAAATAATTTCTTCAACCAAATCAACTTTTTGCATGCTTCGGTAATGGCAATGAACTCTGCCTCAATTGTAGACAATGCTACATGTTTCTGTAATATGGACTGTCAATTTAATCATGTAGCCTGAAGTTGACTTCCTCAAGTCAATATCTGCAGTCATATCTGAGTCGGAGTACCCCGCCAAAATAGGCTTGTCACCTCTAAAAAAAAGCCTCACAGTCCATTTTATAAAATTTCAATGCTCTCTACCTAGATTTGACAAAATGTACTGATTGTACCAACATCATGTACAATATCTGGTCTTGTACATAACATTGCATACATCAATCTACCCACATTAGACGCATAAGGAACTTGTTCCATGTATCTTTTGTCATCATCACTAGAAGAACTTTGTTTAGAACTCAACTTAAAATGAGTAGCAAGAGGATTACTTACAACCTAAGACCTCTTGACCTCAGGTTCCCCTTCATTAGTCAAGTTCAAATACTCATAAAAAACATACCTTGTAGATGGTTATCTCTTCCTATTAGACCTCTTGATTTGGGTTTGAGATTATTCAAAAGCATCACTATGATTCTCATTGTTTGACAACTCATGATTTTCACTTGTTGGAATATATACTTCATTTCTAAGCTGATGATCATCAACAAAATCATGTGCCTCATCATTATGAATATTACCATTAGTAATATCCAAATTAGGAAAAAGTGACTGAACTAGATCACCATCAACCAAGATGTTATCTCTCTCAGGTGTTGTCTTCTCCACCTTATCAATGTCTTCTATAGTTTGGTCTTCCATAAACTCTACATCACGACTTTTGACAACCGTTTGGTATAGAGGAAATATAACTTGTAGCCAAATTCATCTTCACCATAACCAATGAAAATACACTACCTTGACTTTGCATCCAACTTGGACCTTTCGTCCTTCAAAACATGCACAAAAGCCTTGCAACAAATGAATTTCAAATGATCATACTTGACATTTTTGCCAAACCATACCTTGTTAGGTACCTCACTATTCAAAGTGACAATAGGAGTAAGATTAATAACATGCACTGTCGTGTACAGTGCCTTATCCCAATAATATTTAGGAAACTTAGCTTTAGAGAACATACATACCACTATCTCAACAAGTGTTCGGTTCATCCTCAATGTTAAACCATTCAGCTAGGGAGTTTTCGCAGGAGTATTTTTATGTGATATACCTTGTTGTTTGCAATAGACATCAATGGATCCACAATATTCACCACCATTGTCAATAAGAACACGTTTCGACTTCTTGTATGTTTGCCTCTCAACCAAAGCATGAAATTATTTGAACTTCTAAAATTTATTATGATTGTTTACATGTTCTTCTTACTTATATTATAATATCAACATCATTTCAAAACTCACCTCCTTCGTTGTTTGTGTTTGACTGACTTGGCCCTACATTTGTGAAATTGTAGTTATTATAGGTTAATGAGTCTTAAAGTTTATGTTTGGCAGAAACCTCACTTTGATAGATGATACTGGAAATAAGAGTTCTAAGTTATATTTTACATATTTAATTAGAAACGACTTTCTCTATGAAAATCTTATAAGTAGTAGTATATTTTTGGAATTTGTAACAACCCTCTCACTATCTTAGGAATATTTATAAGATTTAAGCACGAACAATTTATTATGATTGTTTACGTGTTTTTATTACTTATATTATACTATCAACATGATTTTGAAACTCACCTCCTTCATTGTTAGTGTTTGACTGGTTTGGCCGTGCATTTGCAAAATCATAGTTATTTCAAGTTAATGAGTCTTAAAGTTTCAGGTTAGGAGAAGTCTTACGCCTGATAAGTGATACCGGGAATAAAATTTATAAGTTATATTTTACTTATTTAATCATAAACTAATTTTTGTATCAAATCCTTATAAGTAGTAGTAAATATTTCAAATTTGTAACAATCCTCTCACTACCTTAGGAATCTTGTTAAGATTTAAGTATTAGAATTTCTAAAAATTTATTAATTGTTAATGTTGCATTTTAAGTAATATTAAATTAAGAGCAAAGGTAGAATAAAAAGGTAGTAGCATTAACAAGTCCAAGTGGGAAAGAGAGATTTTTCCACCTTTACTTCTCTCTCTTTCTCCTTCTTCCAAAATTTTACTAATCGTTTGCATGAGGAGCTCTGAGCTACTTTTAACCAGAATCATCTTCTTCTTTAGTGTCAATTCTATGAGTTCTGTTACATTAACTTATTTTTAGCATGAGGGTTACGGGGTGGGAGGTGTTTATTCAGTGAAATCCTTTATTTCTTGTTAGAAATTATTTTGGCGATTCTAAAGGTTGAAAGAATTTAGATGCATGTCAAAAATGAAATATTCAGAATATAAGTGGTTTGAATCTTCACCCAAATGATGCATGTGGTTTGTATACTTGTTGCTTGTCTGTTGTGTTAGTGATTTAGGAAATCCCTTTGTTTTGGGATTTGAATTTTGGTGTAAGGTTGGAATTATGTCCCTGAAGACAAATACTCGTGCTTGAATGTTTTCCACCCTTTTCAATGAGTTTTGTCCTTGATGATAGTATCTATTAATACCTTTGGTCGCTCGTTGTTAAATTCTAAGTGTTTTTGCCTCTTGTAGTTTTCTTCATTTTGCCTCTAGTGGTTATTGTTGTTAAATACTAAGTGTTTCTACCTCTGGTAGTTTTCTTTATTTTGCGTCTGGTGCCTATCATTGTTAAATTCTAAGTGTTTCTGGCTTTGGTAGTTTTCTTCATTTTACCTCTAGTGGCTATTGTTGCTAAACTCTAAGCATTTCTGTCTCTAGTAGTTTTCTTCATCTTGCCTCTGATTCTATTTTTCTATTCTTTCTTTCTCTGTACTTCCTTCCTCTGCTTTTTTCTATATCCCTTCTTCCTCTATCTCTATTCACTGTTCATTTTCCTTTGACTCTATCTCTTTTCCTTCTTCCCTTGACTCTGATCCCTTTTCGTTTTCATATGACTTTTTTTCTCTATTCTTAATTCCTCTTACTCTTTCTCCATTCTTTCTCCCCCTGACTCTAGTCCTTCATCTTCCTCTGACTCTGATCATTGTTCATCTTACTCTGACTCTGATAACTATTTGACATCCTATGGATGCATATCTTAGGATACATCCTCTAGACGTGTATCCTCTGAACCATCCTCTGGAAGCGTATTCTCTGATACATCATGTGGACGTGTATCCTATGATACATCCTTTGGACATGTATCCTTTGATCATGAGTTATGCATCTGGCTACGTTTGCTTCTGGTTTCATCTCTGATCAGGGACTTACAGTATTAGTTTTCACTTAGTTTTCGATGTATTAGTCAGTCATTATAAGTGTTACGAAGTAAGGATACACTACAAACATAATACTATCAATGTATTCTTACATAACATCTCAAGTGCATTGCCTTCTCATTAATCAGATCAAACATGACCTTATTCATGATGAGACATTCAAGTTTATTCCAGGAATGAAATAACAAGTAAAGGATAACAATAAAGATGTTGGTTGGGGTTTGACCAAACCACTTTTACCAAGCAGGTGTCAATTATCTTGGTGACTCCTATTAAGATATTGAACGACTTTTCCTTGTTTCAAGGAAAATATTTGAGGTCATGCAAGTTTTAGAATTTTAATGAAAGAATGTTTTAGTTTAGATTTTATGAAAAATTGTTGTTGAGAACTTCATCATTGTAAGACCATTAATTTTTAAATCCCAAATTATAATCTTTAAGGGTATTTTGTGTTGAATTTCTTATGCTTTTAGCCCAATTTTTGGTAATTAGTGAGTTAAATGCCAAAAATATATTATTGGAAATTAGACTAAAATTATTTGTCGGATAATAATTTATTTACGTTACGAAGAATTTAATACCAGGAAATTTTGTTAAAAATATATCTGGTTGCAGAAAATTTTATCAGTCAATTGATGTGCGACGATGGTAGACATTTTTAATAAAAAGTGGTTTGGGAAGTGATGGGTGAAATGGTAATTTTATGAAATATCTAGATATTTTTATATATTTGTTATATATATATATATATATTGAAAGAAAAGGAAAGCTATAGAAAGGTAGGAAAATAGAAGAAAGGAAAAACAAAGGAAAATGAAAAGGAAAGAAAACATAATGTTTCTTCCTATCTCTACTGCCTCGCGAAACCCATTCTCCCTTCTTCTCTTCTTTTGCTTTCTTTGCTTTTTTTTACTTCAAGAAAAGAAACCCAAGGCTTGGTGGGTGAGAAGACAAGGATTTCTCAAGTTCATTCTTCTCCTTTGATTCAAAAACGGAGAAAAACGGTGTTGGTGTTTTCAAAACCGCCAAACACAAATCTCCACGTTTCTTCTAGATCTATGTTTTGTTTGGCAAGGAGATAGAAGGGAAAGTTGCTCACCTCCATGCTACGATTCTAGTGAGAAAACTTTGGAAGCAAGGTCGTGAGCGGAGATTTTATCGAAATTACTCGCGGTACCTTAATTGCTCGTTAAAGCTAACGTTAAGGTAAGGGCTCCTTCCAAACTATTAGTTTGCATTTACGGACTTATATGTGGTTGTGTGGAAAAATAATTTGTTTACTTAATGTTTATCGTGAAAATTGTTAGAGTTAAATGAGTATTAAAAATGGGGAATCTTTTAATATCTGCATTTACTTAACGATTCTCGTGGATAAAGTCAGAGTATGCTCATGCATTTCATAGTACATCGCGTCGTCTAAGGTCTGTGATAGGCTGCACCTTTTTGTAAATCGTGCTGACTCGTGATAGGTGGCACCTCGGTAAATAGTACTTCGGCCTGTGATAAGCAGTACATTTACGATTTACGTTTTCTATAAATCATGCTGACCCGTGATAGGTGGCACCTTGGTAAATAGTACTTTGGCATATACGCATTGCATAAGGGTGCTTGGCACGCGAGTCATGTTTGATTTAAGATAATGATTGGGTGTTTGAACTCAAGTCGTCATGGTGATTGTGTTATAATTGCCAAGTGTGGATGTTTAGGAATGGTTTGTAAGTGTGATTCAATGCAAAACCTTTTCGAAACATAAGTTGTCGTGGTGATCGTGTTATAATTGCCAAATGTGGATGTTTTGGATTTGTTTGTAAGTGGGATTGATTGCAAAATCTTTTCAAAACTTAAGTTGTCGTGGTGATCGTGTTATAATTGCCAAATGTGGATGTTTTGGATTTGTGTGTAAGTGTGATTGATTGCAAAACTATTTCGAAACTCAAGATGTCGTGGTGATTGCGCTATAATTGTTAAGTGTGATTGTTTGGATTTGTGTGTAAGTGTTGATTGGTTTCGAAACCCTTTAAAAAACTGAATTTTGTTGTTTTCTTCTGCTGTCTGATGTGTATTTGAATACAACAAGCTGTATTTGAATACAGACATGCTGTTTTTGCCACTGACTTACTATATAGTCGAATACAAACTGTTGTAGTCGAATACAGACATGTTGTTTTGCTAGTGACTTACTGTGTATTCGAATACAGACTATTGTAGTCGAATACAAACATGTTGTTTTTGCTGCTGAATGCTGAAACAGCCTTGTATTCGAATACAAAGATGCTGTATTTGAATACAACAGTGTTGTTTTGTTAAAAACTTCATTTTTCAACCATGTTTACGAATTTTTAGCATATGGAAACCCTTTTAAGGTGCACGCTAAGTTGAAAGGTGATTTTGTGCATTTCAAAACATAAATGTTATGTGTTAATTGTTAATTTCGGTTGGTGACCTTTTACAACTATTGTGGAAATCTGAGCTTTGCCCTCAGATGAGAACCAGGGCCATCCTACCGGTTAGTACCTTGTGGATGGGAATGTAATTGGACACAGCTGACTGGAGCTGTGTTAGAGGATTTTGCGGGGCGCGTGAAGATCACTCGGGATGTATAGTTTTTGTAGAATGATCAGATTAGGTTGACGTATAGGGACTGGATGTCTTTCTTTTGGGATGTGTTTATTTTAATTTGGAAGACTGTACCTATACCAATTTTTGCAGCTCAACATTTTATTTTCGATGGGTTCCATGTACCACTTTTTGATGTGTAAATACTTTGGATTCGTATTTCAAAAACTATTCTGCTGCTTGTAAATTATGTTGACTTATTTGTCGTTGTGTTATGACTTAAATATTTATCCAAATGTATTTCCTTATTTATTTCTTTGTTATTATGAATCTGTTTTGAAAAAAAAATACACTCTCGTTGTTAAAATCGGGGTGTTACAATTGTGGTATCAGAGCTTTAGTTTGGATTTCTTTGGGGCTGTGGAGTTTTTGGTTATAGATTATAGGTCAACCTATAGGTTGAGAGTCGTTATCTAATCATGCGTCGGGGTAATTGGTCTGAGTTGTAAGATAAGGGTTAGTTATTATGTGTTGATATATTCGAAAGTTAGTTTTGGAATTATTCGAAGTGGTGTTAACACTCTTCTTGATGTTGGTATTGGGGAAACACTACCTCTAAGAAGGAACAACATTGGAAGAATGACCGTCAATAGGGATGATCAAATGGTTAAAAATATATCTAGGCAATTTAATACTACCTCTACGAAGAATTTAATACTAGGCAATTTTGTTAAAAATATATCTGGTTGCAGAAAATTTTATCAGTCACTTGATTTGCGACGAGGGTAGACATTTTTAAGAAAAAGTGGTTTGGGAAGTGATGGGTGAAATGGTAATTTTATGAAATATCTAGATATTTTTATATATTTGTTATATATATATATATATATATATATTTTGAAAGAAAAGGAAAGAAATAGAAAGGTAGGAAAATAGAAGAAAGGAAAAACAAAGGAAAATGAAAAGGAAAGAAAACAGAATGTTTCTACCTCTCTCTACTGCCTCGCGAAACCCATTCTCCCTTGTTCTCTTCTTTTGCTTTCTTTGCTTTCTTTTACTTCAAGAAAAGAAACCCAAGGCTCGGTGGGTGAGAAGACAAAGATTTCTCAAGTTCATTCTTCTCCTTTGATTCAAAAACAGAGAAAAACAGTGTTGGTGTTTTCAAAACTGTCAAACACAAATCTCCATGTTTCTTGTAGATCTAAGCTTTGTTTGGCAAGGATATAGAAGGGAAAGTTGCTCACCTCCACGCTACGATGCTAGTGAGCAAACTTTGGAAGCGAGGTCACGAGCGGAGATTTTATCGGAATTACTCGCGGTACCGTAATTGCTCGTTAAAGCTAACGTTATGGTAGGGGCTCCTTCCAAACTATTAGTTTGCATTTAGGGACTTATATGTGGTTGTGTGGAAAAATAATTTGTTAGGGTTGAAGTGTTGATTTGGAGAAAATGCATTTAATGCTTTTATGGGTGAAATTCTAATGTTGGGTTTTGGTGATATTGATGAGTGTTTCATGGAAAATGAATTTAACTCATTTATGTGTGGTTTCAAGGAAATGAAATTTGATGTGTTTGAGTGGTGGGTTGAGATAATTTTGTGGTTGTCGTGTTTGTCATGTTCATAATTCATATTTATAAATTTCGAGATGTGTTTATGTGGATTTTGTGGAAAATGAGTTGATGTGATTTGGTGTGAATTGTGGATTGAATGTGAGAATATGTCTGAGTATGTCCTGTGTGGAATTTGAAAGTCATTAGAGTTAAACGAGTATTAAAAATGGGGAATCTTTTAATATCTTTGTTTACTTAATGATTATCGTGAAAATTGTTAGAGTTAAATGAGTATTAAAAATGAAGAATCTTTTAATATCTGCATTTACCTAACGATTGTCGTGGATAAAGTTAGAGTACGCTCATGCATTTTATAGTACATCGCGTCGTGTATGGTCTGCGATAGGCTGCACATTTTTGTAAATTGTGCTGACCCGTGATAGGTGGCACCTCGGTAAATAGTAGTTCGGCATGTGATAGGCGGTACATTTACGATTTACATTTTTTGTAAATCATGCTAACCCGTGATAGGTGGCACCTCGGCAAATAGTACTTCGGACTGTGATAGGCGGTACATTTACGATTTACGTTTTTTGTAAATTGTGCTAACCCGTGATAGGTGGCACCTCGGTAAATAGTACTTTGGCCTGTGATAGGCGGTACATTTACCATTTACGTTTTTTGTAAATCATATTGACCCGTGATAGGTGGCACCTCGGTAAATAGTACTTCAGCCTGTGATAGGCGGTACATTTACGATTTACGTTTTTAGTAAATCGTGCAGACCCATGATAGGTAGCACGTCGGTAATTTAGTACTTCGGCCTGTGATAGGCGGTACAATTATGATTTACAGCCCTTCGAGGAGGGTTTTGGTTTGGAATTCCGAGTCCATGCATTTTGGCATATACGCATTGCATTAGGGTGCTTGGCACGCGAGTCATGTTTGATTTAAGATTATGATTGGGTTTTTGAACTGAAGTCGTCATGGTGATTGTGTTATGATTGCCAATTGTGGATGTTTAGGAATGGTTTGTAACTGTGATTCATTTCAAAACCTTTTCGAAACTTAAGTTGTCCTGGTGATTGTGTTATAATTGCCCAATGTGGATGTTTTGGATTTGTTTGTAAGTGTGATTGATTGAAAAACCTTTTCGAAACTAAGTTGTCGTGGTGATCGTGTTATAATTGCCAAATGTGGATGTTTTGGATTTGTGTGTAAGTGTGATTGATTGCAAAACTATTTCGAAACTCAAGATGTCGTGGTGATTGCGATATAATTGTTAAGTGTGATTGTTTGGATTTGTGTGTAAGTCTTGATTGGTTTCGAAACCCTTTAAAAAGCTAAATTTTGCTGAATTTTGTTTTTTTCTGTTGTTGTCTGATGTGTATTTGAATACAGCAAGCTGTATTCGAATACAGACATGCTATTTTTGCCACTGACTTACTGTGTAGGCGAATACAGACTGTTGTAAGCGAATACAGACATGTTGTTTTTGCTGCTGAATGGTGAAACTGCCTTGTATTCGAATACAGAGATGTTGTATTCTCTGTATTTGAGTACAGCAGTGTTGTTTTGTTAAAAACTTCATTTTTCAACCATGTTTATGAATTTTTAGCATATGGAAACCCTTTTAAGGTGCATGCTAAGTTGAAAGGTTATTTTGTGCATTTAAAAACTTAAATGTTATGTGTTAATTGTTAATTTTGGTTGGTGACCCTTTACCACTATTGTGGAAATTTGGGCTTTGCCCTCAGATGAGAACCAGGGCCATTCTACCGGTTAGTACCCTGTGGATGGGAATGTAATTGGACACACCTGATTGGAGCTGTGTTAGAGGATTTTGCTGGGCACGTGAAGATCACTCAGGATATATAGTTTTTGTAGAATGATCAGATTAGGTTGACGTATAGGGACGAGATGTCTTTCTTTTGGGATGTATTTATTTTTATTTGGAAGACTGTACCAATACCAATTTTGTCAGCTCGACATTTTATTTTCGATGGATTCCATGTACCACTTTTTGATGTGTAAGTACTTTGGATTCGTATTTCAAAAACTATTCCGCTGCTTGTAAATTATGTTGACTTATTTGTCGTTGTGTTATGACTTAAATATTTATCCAAAGGTATTTCCTTATTTATTTCATTGTTATTATGAATCTGTTTAAAAAAAAATAATACACTCTCGCTGTTAAAAATTGGGGTGTTACAATCATGAGGTGCATCATAATTTTATGTTTTTGTATATACTTATGAAATAAATATTTTGAAACTACCCCTTCTTTATTTTAAGAGCTCAACCCTTTATTTTATTTCCTTAGCAGGTGGAGGAACTTCAGATAGGTTTAGCATCAAAGCAATGGTTCTAGGATGGCTGCCATTTAAATTTGATATTTTTATTCTTATTTTACGTTGTAACTAGATGATGACTCTTTATCATATGCATATTTTTCATTGTTTTTAGTTTTATTTATCTTTTATTCATTAGTTCATTTAAGGAGTTATTTGATATATTTTGTTAATTTTATTTATTTTCTTTAATTAAATGTTTATGTTCTTATTTCCTTGATTAAGTAGAGATTTTTCGGAGTTTTGCGTTCTTACATTGTTTTAATGCAGTGCTGAATTTTGGTGAGAAATCAACATGACCTATGTTGAGTTTTTCAAAAGAGGATAACAATGCACTACATTCCATACGGAAGATGTTGTGCACTTGAAGCACGCTTGAAGCGCATTTCGCGCTGAAGCCATTGCCAATCTGCGCCTGAAGCCCATGACATGCAGAAAAACACATTAAAACTTGTTAAAAGCCATATAACATTCAAACGAAGGAGAAGGGTGCGATCGAATTGAGATGTTCAATTTGATAGTCTATGAAGAAGTTGAACATCAAGGACCCATTCTGCCATTTGAAAGATTGTTATGGCTACCCCAATATGTTGTTAAAGATAGTGAAGATCCAAGAATAAAAGATGTTTTCTTCATGTTAGAAGCATCACCATCCCACTACCCCCACTTCCATACTACATGGGAGGAGTTGAAAGGGAATGAAGACGAATATGTAGAGAAGAAGAAAGAGATACCATTGGTTGAACTCAAGCAATTGCCACCTCACTTGAAATATGTATCCCTTGGTGAGAAAGATGATGTTTTCTTTGTGTCATATAATACACCTTGGCGATGATTGAGGCATCAAGCTAATGACTTTAAAAAAGCACTTCGTGGGAGGCAACCCATAGGTAGAGATAAATTTTATTTTTGCAATCTTACTTTTTATTTGAATCTGTTTCTTTTTAATTGTGTGTATATGTGCACTATGATGAAGAATTGTGAATAGCTTGAAGCTTGTCTTAAACTATTTGTTTCAGATTTTGAAATTTAAACATTATTTCTTTGCTCATGTTATTGCTCAATTCAACGAGTTTCACTAATGCATGCATTGTTGATTACTACTTGGTTGTCAGTCTCATTTGCCAAATTTTTTTTAAAATAATTTTTTTTTATAGTGGCATGTTTGACATCATTTAGATAGTTCATACTCTTTCTTATTATCCTAGATGTGAGCTTTTGAGGCTAAACACTTTAACTCTTTGCTGTGTGATTATCTAAACATGTGTTATCCCTTCAAAACTTGCACTAGTTCTGACTTGCATCACTTGTAATTAATGCATACACTGAGGAAACTTTCTTCGGTCGGTTGAGCCTTTCTAACTACCCTACGAAAATTTTATCCTTTGATAGCCCATTTGAGCCTTGCCCTTTTATTTTGGTTACTAGCTACATTACGAGCTAAAGACCTAACTTTAATTAAATCACCTTACTTGGAGTTAGGTAGAAAAAAAATCTTGTCTCGATAAAGTTCTAACTTTGGGGTGGTGATACTCACAAAAAGATAATAAAAAAAAAAAGAAGAAAAAGAAAAAATCAAAACACAAAAAAAAAAGAAGGAATAAAAATCAGTTTGTGTTCTTTGATAAATAATATATGTAACACCTCGATTTTTAACAGCGCGAATGTATTTTTTCTTCAAAAATCAACTAATAAAATACCAAAGCGTAGCACAAACAACAATTGTCATAATTAATTACATCATATTTATAACAAACTGAAATAGTTTTGAGGTGATAAACCAAAATATCCAAATATAAAATACTTTTGGACTATGAGACCTATCAAACATCGCTCATACCCCTGGGGTATTCTCGACAGACACATGTACAAGTACTACTCCAAGAAATACTAATCTCCCCATGGTCACGTAAAAAAAAATGGAACATGGATCCACCAAAGAAGAAGTCATCTGACCATATAAGTATAGTTATAGTAATCCCAAAATGAAATAAGTACAACCACCAAAAGAAAGATATCAAGTCCCTATACAACAAAACTAATCTAATTATACTCTAGAAACTACAATAACATGGGTGACCTCCACACACTCCACAAGTCTCGTTTGACACATCATCCATCTTTGAGGTAACCTCCTCCTCATCAACATCCATAGAAGGATTGGTCTCTTCAAAAGTCAGATCCACCAACGAGATGGGTGGCTTCGGCGGCGCCGGAACCTCCCAATAGTATGCTACTTTAGTGACATTCGGTAAGGGATCATTCACTGGAAAAGGAAGCTCTGACTCGACCAACTTAGATGGCCCTACAATCTCTCGCTCCACGGGCATCGACCCCTTATTCTTTCTGCCAGTCCCTGGTCCAACCACTATATCATCAGCTCCCACAGTGGCCTCTGCCTCCACTCTAACTGACGAATCCTTCGCATCTTCCCAAGCTCCAATAAATCCCAAGCACTAATCCGGAAGGTACCGGATAATTGATCTTCTCACGAGTGAGTTCCACAAGAAATATTTCCCCCATCTTTGCTACTAGTACTCACTACCCTCCCCGTATAAGTAGCCCTGCTTGAGATGGGGTCATATACCCACGTAGTCGGCGAGTCTCGATCAGGGAAGTCTAACGACGTTTCCATCGTTATGGTAACAGTTGGTGGAATGAACTTGGGTATCATCTGAGGGCGAAGTCCAAATTTCCACAGTAATTATAAAGGGTCACCAACCGAAATTAACAAATAACACTTACCGAAATTCTTATATTTTCAAATGCTTAAAAGAAAATTTCGTCTTAGCATACTCCTCGAAAGGGTTTTCATATGTCCAAAAATGCATAAACAATGTTGAAAAATGAACTTTTGACAAACTGCACTATCATAGCCGAATGCAACTGAAAAAAATGCAGATTTTCAATTCTAAAATGGCTCTGAATCATTCAAGACTTCAAACATTAATGTTATAAATTATGAACACATAAGTAACACCAAATTAATCTCCACAAATTCACACTCCAATCACACATCTAATATTCATAACATCAATTATGAATACATAATTACATCAAAACTTAATCAACCCAACTTCACACCTCAAAGCAATTATGACAAATCACAACAATAACCGAGTATGTATATACAATCATCATAGTATAACAAACATGACTCGCGTGCCAAGCACTCTAATGCAATGCGTATATGCCAAAATGCATGATTCCAGAATTCCAAACCAAAACCCTCATCGAATGGCGTAAATCATAATTGTACAATCTCTCAAAGACCAATACTAATTACCAAGGTGCAATCTCTCATAGATCAACACGATTTACTAGCGTATAGTCGCTCACAAACCAGCACGACATACAAAAGTGCAGTCACTCACAGACCAACATGATTTAATAGCGTGTAGTCTTTCATAGACCAACACGACATAAAAGAGTAAGTCGCTCACAAACTAGCACGTTTTTTCTAGAGTGCAATCGCTCACTGATTAGCACATTCTAGAGTATAGAATGAATGTTGGCAGTAGATGTAGGAGAATTATTTTTGAGTTTGTGCATAGTTGCGAAGTATGTAAGAAATTTTCTAGTGAAGAGTGAATTTGAGGTGTTAGGCATGCGACAAATGTAGACCTTGATATGTGAATTAAATTCAAGTTAGATTTTGTTGGAAACGTGACTCTTGAAATGAAGTACTAAACTGAAAAGAAGGTTGTGTGTCCTAAGTAGTATAATCTTCGGCATGATTTTGAAAATATTTGAGGAAGCTTGGATCACCAATCAGATGTGGGGATAGAATTATTAAAGTTATAATTGGAATAACATACTGGTAAGAACATTACGGTTTGACGTAGTTATACGACTAAAGAAAAATCGAGGATTGGTGGACAATGGAGAAATTTAGGAGTTCTCAGCTGTAGTGATTGTTTTGTGCTCAATGTGTTGGTGTCATACGTAGTGTTTCGGTTTGGTACCAAAGGGATGTTTCATACCAAGTAGAGGTAAATAAGGCTATGTGACATAGTTTTGGGCGATTGTAATTCGTCAATAAAAGCAAAGTTATAGGAAAATATGGAAAACTCATAGGACCTTGAGAAGATTGTTTAACTGTTTGTGCATTGGGATAACCTCAAGTGTAAAACACAAGGAGCGCTATGACAGTTCGGTTAAGATAGTCTAACACACCATCATGGTTTTTGACTATTTATTGACAAATTGAGGGACTAATCATCCTTAATCTCTTGTTGATAGTAGACAACATCATGTTGAATTGAATGGACGAGCCTTACCGACTATGGATGTGTGTAGAGGTATTAAGCACCCTATGAAAACGAGTAGACAGTACTTTCTTCGAGTAGGCCAGGTGAAACAAGTTGTGACTTGTATGGTAAAATTTGAGTACAAACCAAGTGTGGATTGTTATGCTTACTTTAAATTTCGAGGACGAAACTAATTTTAGGGGGGGGTAGTAATGTAAGACCCATAGTTTTTAAATCCTAAATTACACAATTTTAGGGTATTTTGTGAAGAATTTCGTAGGCGTTTAGCCTAGTTTTTGGTATTTAGTGAGTTAAATACCAAAAATATATTTTTGGAAATTGGATTAAAATTATTTGTCGGAGAATAATTTATTTACGTTACAAAGAATTTAATACCAGACAATTTTGTTAAAACTATATGTGGTTGCAGAAAATTTTATCAGTCAATTGAGTTGCAACGAGGGTAGATATTTTTAACAAAAAGTGGTTCGGGAAGTGATGGGTGAAATGGTAATTTTATGAAATATCTAGATATTTTTAGATATTTGTTATATATATATATAGAAAGAAAAGGAAAGGAAGGAAATAGGAAATAAATAGAAAGGAAGGAAAAACAAAGGAAAGAAAACAGAACTTTTCATCCTCTCTCTACTGCCTCGCGAAACCCATTCTCCCTTCTTCTCTTCTTTTGCTTTCTTTTACTTCAAGAAATGAAACCCAAGGCTTGGTGGGTGAGAAGACAAGGATTTCTCAGCTTCATTCTTCTCCTTTGATTCAAAAACGGAGAAAAAGGGGATTGATGTTTTCAAAACCGTCAAACACAATCTTTCACTTTTCTCCTAGATCTAAGCTTCGTTTCACAAAGAGATAGAAGGGAAAGTTGTTAGGGTTGAAGTGTTGATTTGGGGAAAATGAATTTAATGCTTTTATGGGTGAAATTTTAAAGTTGGGTTTTGGTGATATTGATGAGTGTTTCGTGAGAAATGAATTTAACTCATTTATGTGTAGTTTTGAGGAAATGAAATTTGACGTGTTCATAATTAATATTTGTAAATTTTGAGATGTGTTTGTGTGGATTTTGTGGAAAAATGAATTGATGTGATTTGGTGTGAATTGTGGATTGAATTTGAGAGTATGTCTAAGTATGATCTATGTGGAATTTGAAAATCATTAGAGTTAAACGAGTATTAAAAATGGGGAATTTTTTAATATCTACATTTACTTAATGTTTGTCGTCCGAATTGTTAGAGTTAAATGGGTATTAAAAATCACGACTCTTTTAATATCTGCATTTACTTAATGATTGTTGTATGAATTGTTAGAGTTAAATGGGTATTAAAAATGGGGAATCTTTTAATATCTGCATTTACTTAATGATCGTCGTCCAAATTGTTAGAGTTAAATGGGTGTTAAAAATGGGGAATCTTTTAATATCTACATTTACTTAATGATTGGTGTCTGAATTGTTAGAGTTAAATGGGTATTAAAAAGGGGGAATCTTTTAATATCTGCATTTACATAATGATTGTCGTCCGAATTGTTAGAGTTATATGGGTATATAAAATGGGGAATCTTTTAATATCTGCATTTACTTAATGATTGTCGTTTGATTTGTTAGAGTTAAACGGGTATTAAAAATGGGGAATCTTTTAATATCTGCATTTACTTAACAATTGTCGTGGATAGAGTTAGAGTATGCTCATGCATTTCATAGTATGTGGTGATCGGATCGGCCACGAGATGATTCCATGTGATTTGCTGGTTCATCATATCCTTGCGGGGATTGTCGCGTCGTGTAAGGTCTGCGATAGACTACACGTGTTTAGTAAATCATGCTGACCCGTGATAGGTAGCACCTCGATAATTTAGTACTTCGGCCTGTGATAGGCGGTAAAATTATGATTTACGGCCCTTCAAGGAGGGTTTGGTTTGGAATTTCGAGTCCATGCATTTTGGCATACACTCATTGCATTAGGGTGCTTGGCACGCGAGTCATGTTTGATTTAAGATTATGATTGAGTGTTTGAATTCAAGTCGTCATGGTGATTGTGTTATAATTGCCAAGTGTGGATGTTTTGGAATTGTTTGTAAGTTTGATTGATTGCAAAACCTTTTCGAAACTTAAGTTGTCGTGGTGATTCTGTTATAATTGCCAAGTGTGGATGTTTTGGAATTGCATCTAAGTGTGGTTGATTACAAAACCTTTTCGAAACTTAAGTTGTCGTGGTGATTGTGTTATAATTGCCAAGTGTGGATGTTTTGAAATTGTTTGTAAGTGTGATTGACTGCAAAACCATTTCGAAACTCAAGATGTTGTGGTGATTGCGCTATAATTGTTAAGTGTGATTGTTTGAATGTGTGTGTAAGTGTTGATTGGTTTCAGAACCCTTTAAAAAGCTGAATTTTGCTGAATTTTGATGTTTTTCTGGTGCTGTCTGATGTGTATTCGAATACAGCAAGCTGTATTCGAATACAGACATGCTGTTTTGGCCACTAACTTACTGTGTAGTTGAATACAGACTGTTGTAGTCGAATACAGACATGTTGTTTTGCTACTGACTTGCTGTGTAGTCGAATACAGAAGGCTGTATTCGAATACAGACATGCTGTTTTTGCTACTGAATGCTGAAACAGCTTTCTATTCGAATATAGAGATGCTGTATTCGAATACAGCAGTGTTGTTTTGTTAAAAACTTCATTTTTCAACCTTGTTTATGAATGTTTGGCATATGGAAACCTTTTTAAGGTGCATGCCATGTTGAAAGGTTATTTTGTGCATTTAAAAACTTAAATGTTATGTGTTAATTGTTAATTTCGGTTGGTAACCCTTTACAACTATTGTCGAAATCTGGGCTTTGACCTCATATGAGAACCAGGGCCATCCTACCGGTTAGTACCCTGTGGATGGGAATGTAATTGGACAAACCTTATTGGAGCTGTGTTAGAGGATCTTGCGAGGCGCGTGGAAATTACTCGGGTTGTACAGTGTTTGTAGTATGATCAGATTAGGTGGACGTATACGGACTATATGTCTTTCTTTTTGGTTGTATATATTTTAATTCGGAAAACTGTACCTATACCAATATTGTCCCCTTGACATTTTATTTGATGGGTCCATGTACCAATTTTTGATGTGTAAATACTTTGGGTTCGTATTTCAAAAACAATTCCGCTGCTTGTAAATTATGTTGACTCATTTGTCGTTGTGTACGACTTAAATATTTATCCAAAAGTATTTTCTTGTTTTAAAAAAAAAATACACTCTCGCTGTTAAAAATCGGGGTGTTACATTCATCAACCTCTTCACGGAAAAACCTAAAATGCCTTGACAGTGACTCAAACTTAGCAGCGTACTCACCCACTGTCATATTTCCCTGATAGAGTTTAAGAAAATCATCCCCCAGCTTAGTACTGGTACTCATCGGGAAGTATTTGTCTAAAAACTTCCTTTTGAACGACTCCCAGTTCACCTCCTTGTGAGTTGATCCCATCAGAAGCCTTCTACTTCTCCACCAATATTCAACATCCCCTAGTAGTAGATACGTAGCATAGTTGACCTTCACCCTTGGCTAACAATTAATCATTTCGAAGATCTTTTTCACTTCTTGAAATCCATTGATCAGTTTTTTCCAGGTTCTCATCACCCTTGAACTTTGGAGGATTGTGATGACGAAAATCTTCCAATCCCCTGGATTCAGCAGCACAGATCTCTTTTTTCCTCTTCTCCAGATCCTGCAAAGTCTTTGCAGCTGTTTGTGCAGCAACAAAAGCAGCCATATTATTCATTGCTTCAGCCATTTGATCGTCCTTGTTGATGTTGACTCTTGCAGTGTCGTTCCTTCTTGGAGGCATTGTTTCCCATAAAACCAACATCAAGAAGAAATCATAAAACCTCTTAGAAGAATTCCAAAATACAGCTTTCGACTTCATCAACACATAACCAATTACATAAGACTTGACAACTCAAACAACTTACCCCGACGCATGATCAGATAACGACTCCCAACCTACAGGTCAACTTACAATCTAACCAAAGCTCTGATATCTCAATGTAACACCCCGATTTTAACAGTGTTAGTGTATTTTTTTTTCCCAAAAATCAACTAATAAAATACCAAAGCGTAGTGCAAACGACAATTGTCATAATTAATTACATCATAATTATAACAAATTGAAATAGTTTTGAGGCCATAAACCAAAATATCCAAATATAAAATGTGTCGGACCTATGAGACCTATCAGACATCGCTGATACCCCTGGAGTATTCTCGGTAGACACCTGTACAAGTACTACTTCAAGAAATACTAATCCCCCCATGATCACGTCAAAAAAATGGAACATGGACCCACCAAAGAAGAAGTCATCTGATCGTATAAGTATAGTTACAGTCATCCCAAAATCAAATAAGTACAACCACCAAAAGAAAGATATCAAGTCCCTAAACTGAGGAATCCTTTGCATCTTCCCAAGTACTAATCCGAAAGGTACCGGATAATCGATCTTCTCGCGAGTGAGTTCCACAAGAAATACTGCCCCAACTTTCCTACTAGTCCTCACTACCCTCCACGTATAAGTACCCCTGCTTGAGATGGGGTCATATACCAAAGCAGTCGGCGAGTCTCGATCAGGAAAGTCTAACGACGTTTCCGTCGTCAAGGTAACAATTGTTGGAATGAACTCGGGTATCATCTTAGGACAAAACCTTAATTTCCACAATAATTGTAAGGGATCACCAACCGAAAATAAAAAATAACACTTAGCGAAATTCTTATATTTTCAAATGCTCAAAAGAACCTTTCGTCTTAGCATACTCTTCGAAAGGGTTTTCATATGTCCCAAAATGCATAAACAATGTTGAAAAATGAAGTTTTGACAAACTGCACTTTCATAGTCGAATGCAACTGAAAAAATGCAGATTTTCAATTCTAAAATGGCTTTGAATCAATCAACACTTCAAACATTAATATTATCAATTATGTACACATAATTAACACCAAATTAATCTCCACAAATTCACACCACAATCACACATCGAATATTCGTAACATCAATTATGAACACGTAATTACATCAAAACTTAATCAACCCAACTTCACACTTCAAAACAATTATGACAAATCACAATAACAACCGAGTATGTATATACAATCATCATAGTATAACAAACATGACTCGTGTGCCAAGCACTCTAATGCAATGCGTATATGCCAAAATGCATGATTTCAGAATTCCAAACCAAAACTCTCCTCGAATGGCGTAAATCATAATTGTACAGTCTCTCATAGACCAATACATATTACCAAGGTGCAATCTCTCATAGATCAGCAGGATTTACTACTGTGCAGTCGCTCACAATGTAGCACGACATACAAGAGTGTTGTTTCTCACAGTGTAGCACGACATATAAGAGTGCAGTCGCTCACAGACCAGCACGATTTACTAGCGTGTAGTATCTCACAAACCAGCACATCATACAAGAGTGCGGTCGCTCACAAACCAGCACAATTTTCTAGAGTGCAATCGCTCATAGATCAGCACATTCTAGAGTGCAATCTCTCACAGATCAGCACGACGCGACAATCCCCGCAAGGATAAGATGAACCAATAATTCACATGGCATCATCCCGTTGCCCATCACAGTCACCACTATCACCATTGCCCCAATATGGTCACCATGTACTATGAAATGCATGAGCATACTCTGACTCTTTTCACCACAATCATTAAGTAAATGCAGCTATTAAAAGATTCCCCATTTTTAATACTCATTTAAAACTAATGATGTATCATATACAACACAGAGCACACTCTAACATATTTATTCACACCAATTTCAATTTCTACAAACACACATAAAACACACATAAATTCATTTTCCAACAATCCACACATAAATTGAATTAAATTCTTTTTTCCACCAATCCACACATAAATGTTTTCTCAAAAATTCATAATATTAATTATGAACACATCAATTTCACCAAACATGAATATTTACAACAATAGTCTTGGCTCCTTTTCGAGACTCGAAGGTGGTAACTACATAAACATGAATATTTACAACAATTTGTTCACAATAAAACTAATCCGAACACAACAAAATTTCCAAAATTAAATCTTTCTCACACACCAAACTTTTTAAACCAAATATTCTATATTATTTACTTAAAACTGAATAACACAAATATTGTCCAAAATTCACATACACATACTCGACTATTAAAGCACCGAAATTTTTGAGTTAATAAAATACTCTAAATTTTTTTTTTTCTTTTTAAACTCAGTCCAAGAGTAATTAAAAGAGTAACATTTTAAACTCAAACCATTGTTAATTTTAATCTATCTTTTTGTTCAAACACTTTAACTTAGTTAAAATTTGAACTTTTTCACATCTTTAACAACTCTAAATTTTTCGTAAAATTTCAACTACAGTTCAATCTCATTTATTTGAAAATAACTCATTACGTAACTCAAACACATCAAATTTAATCATTACACATAAATCACATCAAAAAAAATAATTCATAATACTAATTATGAACATACAATTCACACCCATCATTAATCATTACACAACACACCTCAAAACAAACTAAATTCAATTTCAACTAATTCACACAAAAACTAATTAAATTTATTTTTCACAAAATCACACCTCATATACATCAAATTTCTTTTCCAAATCGATTTGTTTCAATATATTTTCAAGATTCAAGGAAACAGGAAACATACCAATCAATTTCTTAAATGGTTTAAAAAAACATATTTCGAAATCGATTGGCAAATCGATTTTGTCAAATTAGCGAAGTCCCTGTAACTCATCCAATCGATTAGGAAATTGATTTCCCTGCCTATTCTTCCAAAAATACATAAACTAATTCAATCACATTCATACACAACTCCAAATCTTAACACTTAGCAATTCCCACACAATCACCACGACAAGTTGGGTTTTCGAAATAGTTTTGCAATCAAACATGCTATCACACAATTCCAAAACATAACTCTTAGTAAAATCAACACAATCACCATGACATCTCAAGTTCAAATACTCAATAATAAACTTGAATCAACACACTTACACACAATTTCAAAACATACCGCTTAACAGTTACAACGCAATACCCACACAGACAAGATGAACCAACAAATCACATGGAACCACCTTGACGTGACAATCCCATCACAGACAAGATGAACCAACAAATCACATGGCATCACCCTGACTCGACAATCCCAACACAGACAAGATGAACCAACAAATCACATGGCATCACCTTGACTCGACAATCCCAACACGGACAAGATGAACCAACAAATCAAATGGCATCACCTTGACTCGACAATCCCAACACAGACAAGATGAACCAACAAATCACATGGCATCCCCTTGACTCGACAATCCCAACACAGACAAGATGAACCAACAAATCACATGGCATCACCTTAACTCGACAATCCCAACACAGACAAGATGAACCAACAAATCACATGGCATCACCTTGATTCGACAATCCTAACACGGACAAGATGAACCAACAAATCACATGGCATCACCTTGACTCGACAATCCCAACACAGACAAGATGAACCAACAAATCACATTAAGTAAACAAGACATTAAGAGATTCCCCATTAAGAGATTCCCCATTCTTCACACAAAACTAACTCACACATATTATCCAATTCAATCCAAAACGCATCAATTCATTTCTCCACAAAATCCAATCATAAACATATCAAATCTCACAAGCATTAATCATGAACACGACAAATAGGATGAACACAAATCATCACAACATACCACTCAAACACAACAAATTTCATTTACTCAAAATCATACATAAATGGGTTAAATTCATTTTCTCCAAATCAACTCCAACCCTAATAAAATTCTTTTCCACACAAACACAGGTAAGGCCCTAAATGCAATCTAAAAGTTTGGAAGGAGCCCTTACCTTCACGTTAGCTGTAACGTGCGATTACAGTGCCGCGGTAAATCCGGTATAGTTTTCCGCTCGCAACGCCGCTTCCAAAGATGGTTCCCTAGCACCATAGCGTGGTAGTGAGCAACTTTCCCTTCTATCTCTTCGTGAAATGAAGCTTAGATCTAGATGAAACGGAGAGGTTTGTGTTTGACGGTTTTTGAAATCCCTAACCCGTTTTCGAATCCGAGAAGGAGGAAGGAGTTGGGAACTTGATCTTTCTCACCCACTAGCCTTGGGTTTCGATTTTCAAACTCAAAGGGAGCAAGAAAAATGAAAAATGAATGACAATGGAGGGAAAAAGGGGGACGCTCGCGGGACAGAGGAAGAAGGAGGAGTTTTCTGGTTTTTCTTTCCTTTCTCTTTCTTTCCTTTCTTTCTCTTTTCTTTTCTTTTTCTTCTCTTTCTCTTTCCTTCCCTTTTGTTTCCCTCCAATCATATAAATATTAATTTATATATTACTTACAATTAACAAATATCTAAAAATACCTAAATATTTGTTAAATTACCATTTCACTCATAACTTCCCAAACCACTTTGTTAAAAATATCTTCTCTCGTCGTAACTCAATTTACATATGAAATTTCAGTAATCAAATTAATTTATTTATCGACGAACAAATTTAATCAGGGCATCAAAATATATTTTTGGGGCATGTTAGCACACAAAATATTAATAACTTGGCTGAAAAGCCTCCGAGCTCAATACCTAAAATACACTACAATACAAAAATGTAATTTAAAATTATGGATCTTACATTACTACCCCCCTAAAATTAGTTTCGTCCTCGAAACTATGCGTCGATAAATAACTCTGGGTGTTGTTCTCGCATCTTGCTCTCTAGTTCCCAAGTCGCGTCTCCAGTAATTGGGTTCCAAATCACCTTGACCAACGACACATCCTTGGTCCTCAATCGCTTAATCTTCCTGTCATCAATTCTCACAGGTGGTACTTCGTATGACAAGTTATCCTTTAGCTGGATTGTGTCTGGTTCGATCACATGAGATGGATCTACAAGATATTTCCTAAACTGCGACACATGAAATACGTCATGAATATTGGACAGTATCGGAGACAATGCAATCCAATAAGCAATAGGTCCAATTCGTGTAGAAATTTGATATGGTCCGATGAATTTCAGAGTCAACTTCTTCGATTTCAATGCTCTACCAACTCCAGTAGTAGGTGTGACTCTTAGAAACACATGGTCACCCTGTTCAAATTCTAACAGTCTGCGATGCTTGTCCGCATAACTCTTCTGACGATCCTGTGAAGTCTTCATTCTCTCCTTGATCTTCCTTACCTTAGCGGTAGTCTGTTGTACCATCTCTGGTCCGACAATCATATTTTCACCATCCTTATACCAACATAAGGGCGTTTGACACTTGCGCCCATATAAAGCCTCATATGGCGCCATTCCAATACTTGCGTGGAAACTATTGTTGTAGGTGAACTCAATCAACGGAAGTACATCATCCCAACTTCCCCTATCATCTAATACACATGCTCTCAACAAATCTTCAAGGGACTGATTTGTCCTTTCAGTCTGTCCGTCCGTTTGTGGATGGTAAGCTGAACTCAATCGCAGTTTCGTTCCCAACGCTTCGTGTAATGCTCCCAAAAAATGTGATGTGAATTTTGGATCACGATCTGATACAATACTCAATGGTACCCCGTGTAACCTCACAATTTCAGCAATGTAAATCTCTGTTAGCTGATCTACCTTATAGGTGGTCTTTACTGGCAAAAAGTGTGCGGATTTCGTCAGTCGATCCACTATCACCCATATAGAATCATTCTTTCTCCTCGTTTTAGGCAATCTAGTTATAAAATCCATGGAAATGCTGTCCCACTTCCATTCAGGAATATCTAAAGGTTGCAACATCCCAGCAAGTCGTTGATGTTCCACCTTCGCTTTCTAACAAGTTAGACAAGTCGATACATACTCCGCTACATGCCTCTTCATTCCTGGCCACCAATAATTCTGCCTCAAATCCTGATACATCTTTTTTGCTCCAGGATGAATACTCAACTTACTCTTATGAGCCTCTTCTAAAATCGCTTTCCTCATATCTGCAATTTCTGGTACACAAATCCTACCATTACATCGCAAAATATTATCTGATCCAATCTTGAATTCTGTTGTCTTCCCTTGCACTATTAGGTTCCTCTTCTCTTGAATTAAGGCGTCATCTTGAGAATTTGCAATGTCTTTAAGTAGTCCACTTGAAATCTTAATCATTCCGAATTTCAAAATTCCCGGTGCAAACTCTACATTCAAGTGTAGGTCTCTAAAGGCTTCCCATAACTCTTGTTGTCTAGCCATAATTGTAGAAGACACCGATACACTCCTTCTACTCAACGCGTCAGCCACTACATTGGCCTTCCTAGGGTGGTACTGCAGTGTGAAATCAAAATCCTTGAGAGTTTCCATCCAACGCCTCTGACGCATGTTCAATTCCTTCTAATCAAACAAATATTTCAAGCTTTTATGGTCAGTGAACACTGTGAACGTGCACCCATATAAATAGTGCCTCCAGATCTTCAATGCAAAAATAACCGCAGCAAGCTCCAAATCATGAGTAGGATAGTTTCTCTCATGAATCTTCAATTGCCTTGAGGCATAAGCCACAACTTTCTTGTGCTGCATCAGAACACATCCCAACCCTTGGTGAGATGCATCGCAATAAACTTCATAGGGTTCATCTGATTGTGGTAACACCAACACTGGTGAGGTCGTCAATTTTCTCTTTAGTAACTGAAAATTCTCCTCACACTTCTCCGTCCATGCGAACGGTTGATTTTTTCTGGTGAGTTGTGTCAATGGAGTCACAATCTTGGCAAAACCTTCAATAAACCTCCTATAGTACCCTGCCAGTCCAACAAAACTTCGTATGTCAGTGACAGTGTGAGGCTATTTCCAAGCAAGAACCGTCTCAATCTTAGCCGGATCTACAGCAATTCCTTCCTTGGTTATCACATGTCCCAAGAAATTCACCTTCCCTAACCAAAACTCACACTTTGACAGATTGGCATACAATTGCTTCTCGCGTAAAATCTCAAGAACTTGACGTAAATGTTCTCCATGCTCTTCTTCAGTTCTTGAATAGATTAATATGTTATCAATGAACAGCACGACAAATTTATCCAGGAATGGACTAAAGATTCTGTTCATGTAGTCCATGAAAATTGTTGGTGCATTGGTAACTCCAAACGGCATCACGAGATATTCATAATGTCCATAACGGGTTCTAAAAGTAGTTTTCTAAATATCTCCTTCTCTTACTCGAATCTGATGGTAACCCGACTTCAGGTCAATCTTCAAAAATACTGCGACCCCTCTTAATTGATCCATTAACTCATCAATGCGTGGCAAAGGATAACGATTCTTAATAGTTGCCTTATTAAGCTGTCTATAATCCACACATAACCGCGAGCTTCCGTCCTTCTTCTTAACTAGTAAAATAGGAGCTCCCCATGGCGATACACTTGGTCTAATAAATTTCTTCTTCAACAAATCTTCAATTTGGCCTTTGAGCTCAATTAATTCCAATGGTGACATTCGGTACGGCGCAATCGAAATTGGTCCCGTTCCTGGGTGCAAATCAATGAAAAATTCCACTTCTCTTACCGATGGCATTCCTGGAATTTCTGTTGGAAATACATCCCAGTACTCATTGACAAGAATCACATCTTCTATGTTCACATTTATCCTTGCCTCCACATTAGCCAGAGACAAAAACTCATGAGTCCCTTCACTTAGCGTCACTTGGAGTTTGTTAGCGGCTAAATACTAAACAACTCCTGGTTCGGGGAAAAGAACCAATTTACGAGCACAATCCAAGATCACATAATGATAAGACATCCAATCCATATCGAGAATGACCTCGAGTGATTGTAGCGGTAAACAAATCAAATTAACCAAGAAATCCCTGTTCTGAATAGTTATTTGACAATGTAAACATGCAGAATTTACTATCAAAGTCTTAGCTGGTGTGGAGACAACCAAATCAAAAGGTAAAGCGGACACATATAACTTCAAATGATTCACACAATCCATAGCAATGAAGGAATGGGTTTCCCCCGAATCAAGAAGGGCAGTTAAAGTGTTACCTGCAATCTCACAGTCACGTTGAATCAGATTATCAGATGGATTCCCCTCTTCAGCACTCACACAATAAATGCGTCCTCTAGCAGTAGGACGGGTAGCCCTAGCTACATTCACAACTGGTTCCACCTTTGGAGCCGTGCAATTCCTTGCTAAGTGCCCTAGCTTCTGGCAATTATGGCACGTCGGTCTATTAGAGGTATAATCATTAGCATAATGTCCCACTTCCCCGCATCGGAAACATCGAACCACTCGTCCCAATTGTCTCCCGAAATTCTGGTTCCCTAGACGATTCTGCCCACCGTTGTTATTATGTGGTCGATTATAAGGTTTAGCAACTTGCTTCCCCTTGTTGTTCTGATAATTCACCCGACTAGGCCCTCCAGCACTAAAATTCCCTCCTCGGCTAGCCCTCTTATTCTTCATGTCCTCGACTTCCCTGCATTTTTCCATGAGGACTTGGAAAGTTGAATTCCCAAAGGCAAGACAGAATCCTGGATCCCATATTTTAGTCCGTCTTGGAAACGATGACACATGAACAGTTCATCAATCTCTTCACAGAAAAACCTAAAATGTCTTGATAGGGATTCGAACTTAGCGGCATATTCGCCCACGGTCATGTTTCCCTGCTGTAGTTTCAGGAAATCATCACCCAGTTTAGTCCTGGTGCTCATCGGGAAGTATTTGTCTAAAAACTTCCTTTTGTACGATTCCCAATTCACCTCCTCGTGGGCCGACCTCATCAACAAACTTGTACTCCTCCATCAGTACTCTGCATCCCCTAACAGCATATAAGTAGCATAGTTGACCTTCACTGCCGCCTGATAGTTAATCATTTCGAAGATCTTCTCCACTTCTTGGATCCACTAATCCGCTTTCTCTGAATTCTCATCCCCCTTAAACTTGGGAGGATTGTAACGACGGAAATCTTCCAACCCTCTTGACTCTGCAGCACGGATCTCTCTTTCCCTCTTTTCGAGATCGCGTTGAGTCTTGGCGGCAGTTTGTGCAACAACAGCAGCAGCCATGTTATTCATAGCCTCCTCCATTCGATCATCCCTATTAGCATTGGCTCTCGGAGTGTCATCCCTTCTTGGCGGCATGGTGTTCCTATAAAACCATCATCAATTAGAATCTTAACACAATATAAAATTCCAAAGCTAACTTCCCTCCACAATCCACACATAATAATTATTGCGGACCTGTCCACTCCAACCACCTAACCCGACGCATGATCAGATAACAACTCCTAACCTACAGGTTGACCTACGATCAATAACCAAAGGTTCCACAGCCCCAAAGAAAACCCAACCAAAGCTCTGATACCACAAATGTAACACCCCATTTTTCAAAGTGAGGGTGTATTTTTTTTTTTAAAGGAATTAAAATAAAACAGAGGAATGAATAAGATAAACACCTTTGAATACATAATTAAGTCATTATAATTTAACATGCAGCGGAAAAGTTTCTCAAAGTATGAATCCAAAGTATTTACACAATCATAAGTGATACATGGACTCGTCAAAATAAGATGTCATCTTGACAATAGTAGTAAAGATACAGTCTTCCAATTTTAAAAAAACAATAATTCAAAATAAAGACATATGTTCCCTCTATGTCATCCTAATTTGATCATTCTACCAAAAAGCTAAAAACCCTGAGCGATCACCACGCGCCCCGTAGGATCCTCCTAACATAGCTCCAGTCAAGCATTCCCATCCGCAGGGTACGAACCGGTAGGATTGTCCTGGCTCTCATCTGAGGGCAAAGCCCAAATTTCCACAATAATTGTAAAGGGTCACCAACCGAAATTAACATTTAACATATAACATTCAAGATTTTAAATGCATAAATAACCTTTCCACTAAGCATGCACCTTGAAAGGATTTTCCATATGCTAAAAGTTCATATAATGCTTGCCCAATGTAAATGAAATCAAAATAAAGTTCTCAATCAATCAAGTAATACATAACTGACCAAAACATTGATACATCAATTGAGCAATCGGTTATCTAACTCAAAATGAGGATATACACTGAGCCAATCGATTTCCTGAAGGTTTTTAGTGAAAACTGAACTCTGGGCTTAAATCAATCGATTGAATGAAGAACTGAGCCCCTGTGTTAAAGCCAATCGATTTCCAAATCGATTTTGTCAATTTGGTTGAGTTCCTGTCTTGGCCAAATCGACTTCCAAATCGATTTGTTTCAATATATTTTCAAGATTCAAGGAAACAGGAAACATACCAATCGATTGCGAAATCGATTTCTTAAATGGTTTAAAAAAACAAATTTCGAAATCGATTGGCAAATCGATTTTGTCAAATTAGCGAAGTCCCTGTAACTCATCCAATCGATTAGGAAATCGATTTCCCTGCCTATTCTTCCAAAAGTACATAAACTAATTCAATCACATTCATACACAACTCCAAATCTTAACACTTAGCAATTCCCACACAATCACCACGACAAGTTGGGTTTTCGAAATAATTTTGCAATCAAACATGCTATCACACAATTCCAAAACATAACTCTTAGTAAAATCAATACAATCACAATGACATCTCAAGTTCAAATACTCAATAATAAACTTGAATGAACACACTTACACACAATTTCAAAACATGCCGCTTAACGGTTACAACGCAATACCCACACAGACAAGATGAACCAACAAATCACATGGCATCACCCTGACTCGACAATCCCAACACAGACAAGATGAACCAACAAATCACATGGCATCACCTTGACTCGACAATCCCAAGACGGACAAGATGAACCAACAAATCATATGGCATCACCTTGACTCGAAAATCCCAACACAGACAAGATGAACCAACAAATCACATGGTATCACTTTGACTCGACAATCCCAACAAAGACAAGATGAAATAACAAATCACATGGCATCACCTTGACTCGACAATCCCAACACACACAAGATGAACCAACAAATCACATGGCATCACCTTGACTCGACAATCCCAACACGGACAAGATGAACCAACAAATCACATGGCATCACCTTGACACGACAATCCCAACACAGACAAGATGAACCAACAAATCACATTAAGTAAACGAGACATTAAGAGATTCCCCATTCTTAATACTCGTTTGACTTTAATGGTTTTCAAATTTCACACAAAACAAACTCACACATATTATCCAATTCAATCCAAAACCCATCAATTCATTTCTCCACAAAATCCAATCATAAACATATCAAATCTCACAAGCATTAATCATGAACACGACAAATACGATGAACACAAATCATCACAACATACCACTCAAACACAACAAATTTCATTTACTCAAAATCATACATAAATGGGTTAAATTCATTTTCTCCAAATCAACTCCAACCCTAATAAAATTCTTTTCCACACAACCACAGGTAAGGCCCTAAATGCAATCTAAAAGTTTGGAAGGAGCCCTTACCTTCACGTTAGCTGTAACGTGCGATTATAGTGTCGCGGTAAATCCGGTTAAGTTTTCTGCTTGCAACGCCGCTTCCAAAGTTGGTTCCCTAGCACCGTAGCGTGGTAGTGAGCAACTTTCCCTTCTATCTCTTCGCGAAACGAAGCTTATATCTAAATGAAACGGGGAGGTTTGTGTTTGATAGTTTTTGAAATCCCTAACCCGTTTTCGAATCCGAGAAGGAGAAAGGAGTTGGGAACTTGATCTTTCTTACCCACTAGCCTTGGGTTTCGATTTTCGAACTCAAAGGGAGCAAGAAAAATGAAAAATGAATGACAATGGAGGAAAAGAGGGGGACGCTCGCGGGACAGAGGAAGAAGGAGGAGTTTTCTAGTTTTTCTTTGCTTTCTCTTTCTTTCCTTTCTTTCTCTTTTCTTTTCTTTTCTTTTTCTTCTCTTTCTCTTTCCTTCCCTTTTATTTCCCTCCAATCATATAAATATAAATTTATATATTACATACAATTAACAAATATCTAAAAATACCTAAATATTTGTTAAATTACCATTTCACTCATAACTTCCCAAACCACTTTATTAAAAATATCTTCTCTCGTCGTAACTCAATTGACAGATGAAATTTCAGTAATCAAATTAATTTATTTATCGACGAACAAATTTAATCGGGGCATCAAAATATATTTTTGGGGCATGTAAACACACAAAATATTAATAACTTGGCTGAAAAGCCTCTGAGTTCAATACCCAAAATACACTACAATACAAAAGTGTAATTTAAAATTATGGGTCTTACAGAATGGAAGCTTAGATCTAAAAGAAAAGGAACATGCGAGATTAACAGGGAAAGAAGGATCAGCTTTCCTTTTTTTTTTCTTTCTCTTGGTTATATATATTAGAGTTAAAACTAATAAAACAAATATCTAACTTTAGAGATATTTTTCAAAACATCATTCAACATCACTTCTCAAATTACTTTTTCAAAAAAATATCTACTATCGTCGCAACTCAATTGACAGATAAATTATTTTTTAAAAAAAATATGCCAAGTATTAAATTATTTGTAACATAAAAAGTTATTCTTCAACAAATAATTTTAATTGGGTCTCAAAATCTATATTAAAATATATATAAATATTAAACACATTATTAATTCTAATAAAATATAATTTTGATATTTAATTCACAAAATTGAATAAAATTGACTAAATGCCTCAACAATTCAACACAAAACACACTTAAATTTGCATAAATTAGAATTTAAAATCTAAGGGTCTTACAATATCTTATTGGTTCTGTTATCAATGTTTGAGAATCTCCACAGTAAAATACGTGAAGAAAAATAAAAAGTGGTAGAATAATTTGAAAATGTATGCCTACTCCAAATAGTAAAGACTACTATCCCAAAATGTCATACTTTTACCTAAACCTCATTACAACCCGAAAGTCCTCCAAAAGTGTATGTGTTTGTTGCATTGTGATTGCTAATTAGAATTTTTCTCAAGCCTATGATAGCGTGATGGATATTCTAGGATTTGACTGATAAATTCATAACCCTTGCTAAACACTTGAGATAAATTTTGGTGAGATTATATGAAGAGAGAGTTGAACTTGATGAATGAATGGTAAAGTATACAAATGGTGTTGTTTTTTTATAAGCAACCATGGAGCATGTGAATGTTTTGTAATAGCTGGAACTTTGAGAATTGAGTTTAATTTGATTTGACAAATTGAGTTTAAGTTTGATTTTAATTGTATCCAATCTGAAATTAATTGTTGCTTGAGGACAAGAAATAGATTAAGTTTGGGGTTGTGATTACTCTTCATCATATGAATATTTTTCATTGTTTTTAGTCTTATTTATCTTTTATTCATTAGTTAATTTATGGATTTATTTAATATATTTTGTTAATTTTATTTCTTTGCTTTAATGAAATGTTTATGTTCTTATTTCCTTGATTAAGTAGAAATTTTTTGAAGTTTTGCGTAGTTACTTTGTTTTAATGTAGTGCTGAATTTTGGTGTGAAATCAACATGACCTATGTGGAGTATTGCAGTCATATATGGAGTTGTAGATATCCAAGGGAAGTTAAACCAAATGCAAATGAAAGCTACGATCTATAGCTACACTATTATGGTGACTCAGAAACCAAATTCGGACACAAAAGAGGAGAACAATGCTCTACACTCCAGACAGAAGATATTGTGCGCTTGAAGCGCGCCTAAAGCACATTTCGCGCTGAAGCCACTGCCGATCCGCGCCGAAGCGCACAAAGCATAGCAAAACACATTAAAACTCGTTTTTGTCACTTTTTAGGAATCTTTTGGACTATTAGAAAGCTGGGAGACTTGTACCCTAGCATAGAAACTCAAAGATGGTCGTTTCTAACACCATTGGAGCAGTTTTATCAAGAATCATTCATGAATATTTCTTGTAACTCTTCTCTAATCTCTATATTTTCTGTCTTTGTCATGAGTAACTAAACCATATTTTTTAGGGATGAGTGTAACAAGATAAAACCCTTATTTTTCTAATTTGATTTCTAGTTATATGAATGAGTTTATTGAATTATTTTTCTCATCTATGTGCTTAATGTTTTTTATTGTTTGATCAAAATTAAAATATTCTATGATTCGTATTTTGAAACGAAAGTGGAATTTACGAATGCTTGAGATGAGAAATTTATGAATTTGTTGTCTAGGGATAGAGGCAGGTCATGAAACTAATTAAATTAGTTGCTTAATTCTAATCTTAAATCCACTAAAGAATTAAGGGTTACTTTGGAATTAAAGGTTCTATCAGTAAGACATTAGGGCAAAAATAATAAAGAGAATTTGATAATAATTCAATAAAGAAATTTAGTAACTAGGATCAAATTAGGCACCAAGGTTGGATACGAAGTGAAACATATCCCTGACATTTTTCTTATTATAAAGGATCAATTTTATTATTGTTGTTAATTTTAAATATTATTTCAATCAATTTGAGAACCTTTTGTTCAATTGTAGTAATTAAATATAATTCAATAGTAAAACACAATCATTGAATTCGACACTCGGTACTACCGTTTTATTATTACTTGCAACAATTCAGTACACTTGCTGAAACGCTATCACTAGGAAATTGTGATTCATTTCCATATTTAATATATTAAGAATTTGTTGAACAAATTGTAACTATAATTGTTAAATGTAGTTTTCAATTGAATTTGGTTATTCTAAATTATTATTCATTATTACTACATTTGTTTTTATTATGGTTTATGAATCCAATTGTCAAGTTCTAGATAATTTTAGGTCTTACAAAATTAAATTAAGAAATTATAGTGAAATCAAGTTAATCGACATTGCACTGTTTTATAAAAGAAAAAGAGTCTAAAGTGTCCCATTTAGATTTTGAGAAATATGGTATCCTAAATAACTCATAAAAGTTTCTTTTTCCTTTGGAAGAGTTTCTATTTATTTGCTACAAATTTTTATAAAAATATAGTTTAAACTATTATATATATTACTTTTGGGTTTAGGGTGTCACAAATGACATATGTATCAAAATAATAAGGGAATGTTTAATAAAAAAATAGTTTTGAAAAAGCCTTGAACACATCAAAATAATGATTGAATAAAAAATCATCTCTAATAAGAGTTATTAGAAATTGATGTAAATCAATCAAATTAATATAGAATTGAATTGCATTATCCTTTTAATGATTGTAATAGTCCTTAGAAAGATAATGTGTTAATTCATACCTTAAATAATTGATGTACTCAAGTCCCATAGTAGCAACAACTCTTTAACTCAAAAGTGGTAAGTAAAAAATACTTGTTTCTTATTGAGTTTTAGTGGATTAAATCCTCTATTATACTGGGGGAAAATCTCACTGTAAGGAAACAAATAGATGTTGTAATAGACTTTTGTGAACTAGAACTAGTATAAAAATACTTGTGTCCTCTTCTCCTATTTCATCTCTTTAATGTAACTAATTTTTTATGGTTTAACTTTAATATATATTTAAACCGTTTAAAATCAAAGTTGAAACTTTTGATAAAGAGCTGAATTGAGTTTCTTAAAGGACATAATTTTTAAAATGGTAAACATAATTGAAACGTTTCTTTTTCTTGATTGAGCACTTTACTTTGTGAAAGTAAATATCCTTTATTATTGGAAATATAAGTTAGATGGTTTGATTTATTGTGTTTTTGGGTCAATCATATTTTGAAATTGGTTTGATTTTAAATTCAAAAATTTGTATCATTTGAATTTTCTACTAGGGAATATAAGTGTACTAACAAGGCCTTATGATTTCAAATATGTTTATCATTCAATTAACGCTCACTACAAAAAAAAACATTTATTGTGACACTAAACCTTTAGTGATATCTTATTATTTGTCACTATAATTACTTTTAACTACAGATAGAGTGTCACTTATTCTCCTTTATGTCATTGCATCTTATTTAACTTTAAAAAAATTCAAATATTCACGTAAAAAAATATTTCCTGCAGGTTGACCCATATTTCACTTCATCGGATTCCCTTCTTTCTCCCGTTTGGATCTCAGAATTTTTTTCCTCATTTCTTCTCAAATTTGCTCAAAATTCACCTTTCTCCCATTTCGATCTCAGAAACTTTTGTTCCAGATTTCTTCTCAAATTTGCTCAAAAGGTTAAGGAATGATTGAAGCTCTTCTCACTTTTTTCTCCGTATTTCATCTCATAAATTATCAAAAAAAAATTGATTCCCTCTTCAATTGATTCCTTCAATTTCCTCTTTAATCGATTTCCCCTTCAATACTTATTCATCTCAATGGAATTTCTGTTACGATTCAACATTTTACGATTTGCGATTCAGGCTCAGGATTCAGATTCAACAATACAATAATAACAGTACAACACAAGGATTGTAGTTCTAATTCCAACTCAAAACCGAGTCAAAAGCTTGGTTGTTCGGCACCTCCTTTATTCTACGCACTCCTTCCTGTTTATCCTGCGCTACTTTCACCCGTTTCAACTGTGTAAGGGTGATGTGGTTGCTTGGTCTTCACTCATAGCTGGGTATGCGAAACGTGGGGATTTGAAGGTTGCGAGGAAACTGTTTGATGAAATGCCTGAGAGAGATTTGGTGTCGTGGAATGTGATGATTACCGGGTATGCTAAGCAAGGGGAGATGGAGAGTGCTAGGATGCTTTTTGATGAGGCTCTTGTGAAGGATGTTGTTAGTTGGAATGTAGTTATCGCAGGTTATGTGGTCCTTTTTCATCTGCAGTGATTATAGTGGGGAATTAAATGGTGGGGAATGATTTTAACAATCTACAATACTAATGCAATAAAAAAATGTAACTTTTTAAAAGAAAGAGCAAGATAGGATGAAAGAGAACGTTTTAACATTATGCTTTCATTTTTTAACTTTATTATTGCATCCGCCTTAAAATATTTATCTTTGACAATTAGATGTTATCTGGGTTACTCTTTTGGGGGCTCACCGTATCTTGATGGGTGCTGAGATGGATTGCTGTGATACAACTAATGATGGAAAGAGATTATATGTTGAGTTAAAGACAAGTTACGAGGTTGACATAGTCCCACATCCACTGTGTTATAGTTTTATAATCCTAGATTTTATTTTTATTTTTAAATGATTTTATGTTGACTTAATGGTATGAGTTCATCATTTTTTATCATGCAGTTGAATTACCATAATGAGGAAAAATTTGAGAGAGAGAAACTGCTAAAGTTTTGGGTACATCTTCTATCTTATCTATTTTTTTATGCTTTTCAATTCTAAGCGATTCTTTTCCATTTTTTTGACATGACTGCATCAAGGCCTTTGTTCTTGCTTGCAGATTCAGTCATTCCTGGCAGGTGTTCCATATATTCTTATAGGATTTAGGTAATATTTTTATATCATTATACAATCAGTGATCTTTCTTAGTATTATGCTGGAAAATAACATGCTATGACTAGTTTTGGCAAAATCTGTTTCATCTTATTGAATTAGAATCATAATAGTTCTCTTCCTTTTGGTATACCTTACAATGAAAAATCATACTTCTAATGTTGATACTATCATCTCTTCGCTGTTATACAGGGATGATGCAGGTCGTCTTGTTCGGACAGAAATGCTTAGAACCAAAGATATCACACAGAGAGTGAAAATGAAGAACTACTGGCAGGTACGTCTAAATTCTATAAGGTGTATGGTGGCAAAATTCTCTAAGTTGTACAGTGGCGAAATGTGTTGGTTACATACTTCCATGGTTAATTAAAATTGATATTATTCTCCTGGTGGTCATGTGAGTCTAAAATTTAGGATGCTCCAAATGTTATATCCTTGTCAAGGAGAGTATCTAGATAATCACGTGCTTATGTATGCAATCAATCATCATATAGTTAATTAAGGATCATTACATATCTCCTTCTTAGTGGACGGAATATTTTAAAATTAAATTTATAATTTTAACAGACACTTTTGTTTCTCATGTCTGAATATTTTAAACATGAAGGTGAATTTTGAGCATAATTATGCTGAAATTCACCTTTAGCATAATTAGAAAACATTCCTGAAGGGATATTTTTTCTTATGCATATAATAATTATATTTTTGTTTGAATACCTTAATCTTGTACCTATTTCTTATAACTTATATTTGGTATAATGATTTCAGAATACAAAAAGTTGAAGTCAATGAAGGACATTGAAGATGATATGTTACAATTTCAATTTGTCAAAATACCTCTTTGAGGTATGATACCACTAACTTGCAGAATAATATAATTTTAAATTAGTTTGTTTGTAAGTTAAATTGGTAAGAATTAGTTTGTCAAGAAGTCTACTCTCAATTATATAAGAATGTCATCTGTTTTCCTCAGCAACAAAACAAGTCCTTTATTTGTAATTTAATGTTTTTCCAATATTTGATTCGATGTATAAGTCTCTTCTTGTAAGCACAATTTAATTTTAAGTTTCTTATTAAGAAAGGATAGTAAACTAGAATGAGTTCTTTAACATTTATTCACAATAAATGTTAAAGAACTCATTCTTGTTTCTTTTGAAAATTTATTGAATTTTTTAGAGCAAAATAACTATTAATTGTATATTTTAATAAAATTAGTAAAATAAATTATATTTTATTGTATGTTTTAATGATATTAATTAATAAAAATAAATTAAAATTTTAAATTTAATTTATTGATAATAATAGTTTAGAATTACAATTAATAGGGAGATAAAATAAATTTAATTTAATAAATAATAATAAGTTTTAGTGACATACATACTGTAGGAATAGACTAATTCTTTATTTATATTTATATAGTTTTTAGTGACAGTCATTATTGTAGGTAGAACTCAAAAAACATGTAGTGACAATCTTCAGAACATGTAGTGACAGTCCTCAAAGTGTAGCAAGACGCCCCCTTAAAGTTGACACTACATTTGAGTGTCACTCAATGTATTATTGACTTTTACCTATAGTTTTGAACGTTTAGTGACACATTTTGTATGTCATGATAGGTCAATTTTTTTGTAGTGGCTTTAAGAAAAATTAGATCCTCCGATGGGCTACTTTGTCTATCCTGAAATTGGAAGATGTAAAGTTGTTCAATTATCTACTTAGAAATATTTTCTTACCTTTGGTACGTAGTGACTATGGATCGTCTAAGAAATATTACTATGGAGTCAAAGCACAAAAGTAGAGGATTACATATTTGATGCATATGTTAGAAGAAGAGTAGAATAGAACCAAGTTAGTTTATATAGTTTTAGTGACATACATACTGTAGGAATAGACTAATTCTTTATTTATATTTATATAGTTTTTAGTGACAGTCATTATTGTAGGTAGAACTCAAAAAACATGTAGTGACAATCTTCAGAACATGTAGTGACAGTCCTCAAAGTGTAGCAAGACGCCCCCTTAAAGTTGACACTACATTTGAGTGTCACTCAATGTATTATTGACTTTTACCTATAGTTTTGAACGTTTAGTGACACATTTTGTATGTCATGATAGGTCAATTTTTTTGTAGTGGCTTTAAGAAAAATTAGATCCTCCGATGGGCTACTTTGTCTATCCTGAAATTGGAAGATGTAAAGTTGTTCAATTATCTACTTAGAAATATTTTCTTACCTTTGGTACGTAGTGACTATGGATCGTCTAAGAAATATTACTATGGAGTCAAAGCACAAAAGTAGAGGATTACATATTTGATGCATATGTTAGAAGAAGAGTAGAATAGAACCAAGTTAGTTTGCATCCGATTAAAAGATCATCTGAAATATAACTCTGCAAAATCTAGTAAGACAAGAGTTAGGATAAAAAATATTAAATCCCCATCGACTGCCCTTGGCCAGGTACTCTACAACATATCAATTTTAAATTTATAGTTCTGGCTTAGTCTTTGTGTTATATACTTACATTATTTCTATTCTATCTTTTGGTTTGATATTTTAGGAAATAGTTTTATTCCTTTTATGTTTTTATTTTTTATTTTTCTTTTTGTATTTACCTTATTTGTCTTCAAGAAAATCTTACTCTTTTCATGTATATCCTTTAATTTTGCTTGTAGCTTTGGTAGTGGTCGTACAAATCTTATTTTTTATCTAGAGATTTCCCCTCCCTTATGTTTTTCGCTTGTTTTATTATGTATATTTCTATTAGTTACTTTATTAATCTTTTCATTTTTCAATGCAATTTAAGAAATCCCCTCTTTATTTTCTCTATTATCTTTGACCTAATCAATCAGATATCTTTAAAAATGTATTTTACAATGAATGAGTAGTCAATTCTCATTTATATCGTGAGGTTGATAGTTCGTAAAATATTTATCATTTAGCAAAACCAAAGCATTGGTTTCAACTTTTCCCTTGTCTATTTAAACATTTTTTGTCTCAAATATTTTTCAAAATGTTAAACGAGTAAGAAGAGAATCATTTAGGAAGATAAACCACTATCCTCTCATCACCTCAATCTTTTCACATCCAAATGTTTTCATCCTGAAGCCTCTAAGGGAAACCTGTTCAATCTTTCATCTTTGTTGAGTCTTTATCTTCTATAGTTAGGTTGATAGTTGGTAAAGTATTTACCGTTTGAATATTGATTTCTACCTTTCCATTGCCTTGTTAAACAACTTCTTGTCTCAAAATGTTTTTCAAAAATCACTTTCCTCTCATCACATCAATCTTTTCACTTCCAAACGTTTGCAACCTGATGCCCTTAGGAAAATAAATTCAATCTCACATCCTTTATTGAGTCTTTCTATATTGTACTCCTAGAAAGACTTTAAGATCTTCATAAAGTATTGACTGCTCAACTAAAATGTTGACTGCTCAACTAAAATGTTGAAAAGTCAAATGTTTTAAATTTGTTACATCTTTGAACTATTGTAACAGTCTGATATCGAGAGGAAACATGCTACTATTACACAATATAACAACCCATATCTTTATGCATAACAATATTAAAATACTTATTTCTTAAAAAAATATGACATTTATTTTTGGTAAGGTAAAAAGACATAAATGACTATTCATTTAAATAATTAATAACAACAATATTTATTTACTACTATTTAGAAAAAATTTGTTTAGGCTCTAAAATAAGATAAAGCCTTTTAAATCAATGTCATAAAAATTATAATAATTAAAAATGATGATGTTACAACTATTCCTAATAGAAGAAAACTCATCTCAGTATTTCTAATACTTTTCAAAAGTTGGTTACGAATATTAAAATAAAATTTAGAAATACCGTAACAAATTTTATTATTATAAAATTGTCTTAAAAATGCATCTTCGCCTCACATTCGTTGCACATGAACCCATAGTTAAATATATGGAAAAATGACACAAAAAAAATAAAAACGGAAATAGTTAATTTGTATAACAAAAATATATGCAATTATGCATACTTCTAAAAACTATATGATCCGTATATAAAACATGTCACTAAGAAAACTTCCACATAGAAAAATCAACATACCAATGGGGAAAATAAATTTGGAACTAACACAACTTCCACAAAGATATATACACTATGATATGATGATGTGTTATCAAAAGAAAATATTCTCACACATCTTAATAAGATCATGTAATTCGCATTCAAAAACCACTTATTTAACTTCATCGTCAAACACTTATTTGTAAAGTATCCTATAATGGTATGGGACTAAAAGGCCTAACACAAAGATATAATGGCCCAAGTACAAAAAGGCCCACTAAATAATGTCATATTTGGGGTAAGTTTCATTGACACAATTTTAAAATTGATCATTTTAGAATGTGTTATCATATTTTATTTTGACGTTTACACATAAATTATCTAGTTTAATTTATTGGAGGACAAAGAGTTAAATAAACAAAAGTTTTTTGCTTTTGGACTCGGATTAACGTGTTAAAGCAGAAAATGTAAGGGGTGAGTGAATGTTTGAATTCAATAGTATTTTATAAAGTGATATGAACGGGAAAACTGTATTTCACACTGATTCCTTTAGGGCTTGCTATGTGTGGATCTCGCCCTTTGAGAGATAAACTAATTAATATGAAATTTAGGAATTGTAATACTAAAATACGGAATAGAAACATTTATATGGTGTTGATTGACTTAATTTTGTATAAATGTGTGATATTTGATATTGGACGCACAATAAATTATGTGCCTGCGTTTGGATTGATAAAACTATGTGATGTGATGATAAAACTTGGATGTATTGTGTGACAAATATTTATGTGACGATGATGTACAATTGACATGAAATAGTGGTGATTCCAACCCATACTAAAGTTGGTGATTTTGATTGAGTATCCTAGACCAACACAAAAGGAAATAGATGCTAAAGGTTATTGATGTGGAGATTATTTAGTTATCATATAGGTAAGGCGTGGGAAGTCTAGTGATGTTGAGGAAGTATAACTGAATGAGCTTGATTGTGGAGGTTTATTGTTGAGTCTTATGGAAAAATTGTTAGACATAGGGGATATTCTATGTGGAAAATTCCTTGATGACTTGGAGGTAGGCTTCTAAATATTAAGAGCTACCATACAACAAATATCTACCTTAACTGTCCAATATATGTATCTTGGGTTGAGTTGGGAGGATCTGTGAGAACATGACCAATTTGAATTGCTTGTCAATTTGCATGGTGGCATAGTATCAAGCCTACCAACCAAGTACTTTAGAGTTAGAATGCTACCAAAATATAGAGAAGTAGAGTCTAAGTTCATGCATAACATTATATTGTGTTTTGATTGTTTTTTTGTGATTAAAGTATATTGAAGAAGATAATAACTTCTCTAAGATGATTTGATATTATAATAAGATATCGATTATCCTGGAGTAATTTTGATGTTAAAATATGATATTATTTCCTTGAATGTTTTAATACACTATGATGTGTTATGATACGACTCTATTATGGCTATTTTTGTTTTCTCCTTACTTATATATATGATATAATGAACATGATTTCAAACTTCACCTTCTTCGTAATTTGTGCTTGATTGCCTACATTTGAGAAATTGCAGTTATTAAAGGATAGTGAGTTTAGAAGTTCAAATTTGAGAGAAACTCAACTCTAATAGTGACTGAGAATAGGTCTGTAGAGTCTTGCACTTACTTATGTCATTTGACTATGATGTTAACAATGTATTTTTCAAAAACAATAGTTTTCTCTTTATTGTTATAACAAGGGAGTCTAATATTATTTTAAGTAGCAATGTGTAGTTGAGTAAATGTGATAGCTTAAATATTTTTGTGATTTTTCAATGTAATGTAAAAAGAGTTTTACCCTCTTATTTAAGTGATTTTCTCTTCGATGTGAATTTGTCTTAGAAAAGTGTTTTAAAATGTTACTATTAAAGTTTTTCGATTTAGGGGGTCATATAAGTGGTATCACATAATGGATGTCTAATTATATCGAGTGGGTTAAGCGTTGGTTCCCTGTCAATCTAACGTTAGTTATGTATTATGTTTACTATCTAATTTTTATCAATTATTGTGTTATGTGTTATATGTTTTATAATGACCATAGATGCCTTACAAAGTGCTTAGTACCTAATTGGTGAAGTTGATTATTATATGTTATTTTTGCTAACATTTTTATGCAATGCATTTGAAGTCATTACATTAGTAACAAAGAACTTCTTAAAATTAGACACCAAACAAACAACCTAGAAAATCAACTTGATATAAACAATTTTGTCTAAGATTTAAGAATCACATTTATCTAGAACATCAAGAACATTTATCCAACTACATGATAAATTGTTTTGATTGTAATATTAGGTTCAACAGAGACACATTGAGAGCGCATTCGACAGATTTTTCAAAGTATTGTCTTGATTTTCTTGTTTATATTCATTTTTTTAACAGATGATGCATCGTAAAGTCTTTCAAAATTCATGACAAGGGTATGCACTCTTAAATAAATATATTAGTTTATAAATTTATCTCACAAAATAATAATTTGTTATTATCAAAACAATTAAGGGTTGTTGTTGTTCAAACTAACTTGGTTTTAACAATCTCACTTTTTTTTATGATAAAAAACATATATTTTGTGAACATTTAATGTTTTTAATAATATAATGTTTTCCGAAAGCTGATATGTAGAATTATGACAACAGAGATTTAAAATTAAAATGTGGAAAATATAAAGTAGTTGAAAAAATGAAGTGAATAGCACACAAACAATAGTTGATCAAATGAAGTAAATATAACTTAAAACATCTCTAAACATATACTCTCCCTTTTGTGATCAGAGTAAAAGAATTGAATAAATGAAGTAAATAACACAGGAAAATGAGTTAATAGTAGAACTAAAAAAGTGAACATTTTCATTAAAAGAGTTTAGAGTACAAAAGGTAGAACAAAAACAAGTATACATAAGCAAAAAAAAAAAAGGGTAAACTAAAGGTAAAAGTTGGTCAATCTATCTAAGATTAGTCTTAAGGTATTATGAGTAGACTCTTGATTATTGGTTGTCTGTTCTATTAACGTCTTAGTTTTATCTTCCATTCGTCAAAGTCTTTCTTGTTTACAAATTGTGTAGGGTCAAAGGTAGGTTGAGACAGACTGGTAAAAGAACTTTCAGATTCTAAAGCAACAACAATAGAGATGTCTAATGGAGCTATCTCAACCTATGGAATGAACATAGAAAACTTCAACGGTGCCAATGAGACTACCACTAGTAGTTCCTAAAGAAGATAAATAGAGGAAGAGGCAACTTCACTTGGTGTACCTTTTGATGTAGCAGTCAATATCTTCCTAGTTTGAGATTCATAAGCTTTCTGAAAATTCATGACCTAAAGGAAAGGTATCTCTACAGTATATATAAAAGCACTTGAATTATGAGCAGGTAGATTCCATCCATGCTCCATGTTGTTTCTAATCCAATTTGTGACAAAGGAGATTGCTTCTCCTACTGAGTCAAGGCTTTCTTAGGATCCAAACTCTAAGCATTCATACTCCTAATATTGTTTATATCAGCATGAATGAGGTAATGAATGAGTTTATGTTTGGGAAGCTAGAGGGAAAAGATGGAAGGAATTGGGCTAGGTTTAAGGGTATGGAACTGTTTGATTCAAGTTGAGGATGCGTTGAGTTAGATGTAGGTGAGTCATTTGAGGATGTTTCAGAGACTAAATCATTTACAACATGAGTTGCTATCTCAATTGTTGTATGGATAAGATTCACAAGCATATGTGAGTGGGGGTTTGACTATTTACTTTGGTAGGTGTTTGTTGAAGGTTAGTGTGGGAATATGATGACGTGGAGGCTAGAAATTCAATATTAAGGGGGTAGTGGGTTATTGCTCTGCTATCATTGGTAGTAATGAGCCTTATTTTTAAGATATCATATGTTAGAAAATTATACAACACACATATCTTTCAAGAGAACTATTCACATAAAGAATAAATGAAATTTAATCGACTAGAGGCGGAGGATAAATTCAATTTATCAAAGGCAAAGCATTCATATTTAACAAAAGGCAGAGGCATACTTGAATTTCAACTTCATTCTTATATATGTTGAATATATTTTTTTTTATAAATTTAAATCTATCTTCAGTAAGAGGTTTTGTAAAAATATTTACCCACTGATTATCATTATCAATGAATTTAACATCTAAAATACCCTTTTGGTCATAACTTCTTATAAAGTGATGTTTAATATATATATGTTTTTCCTTTCAATGTAAAATAGGATATTTGGTTAAACATATAGAGAAAGTATTGCCATAGAAGATATGAGCATTACTCTCATATACTTTCTAGTCTTGTAGTTGAAGCTTCATCGATAGTAGTTAAGTGCTACAATTGGCTACTAAAATATATTCTACTTCAGTAATGGATAAAACAATGGTTCCTTGTCTTTTGCTTGATTAGAAAATAGGATTCCCATCGAGGACTGGACAACTTCCAACGCTGTTTTTCCTTTCTAGCATATCTCCAACTCAGTCAACCTTAAAAAACCTACTAGTACATGTACTCAGTGGATGGCTTATAACACATATCAAGACTTGTAGTGCCTTCCAGATTTCTTAAAATCCTTTTATAAAAAATTAAATGGAATTCTTTAGAATCAAACTGAAATCTTGCACAAACACTAAACCTATGTATACCTTTTGATCCACCTTTTTACATGATTCATACTTTTCAAGAGAATATGTGGGATACATAGGTGTAAACATGGGTTTGCACTTATCCATCATAAATTTCTAAAAATGTTTACTTGATTATTTGGTCTGATGAACGAACACTCCTTCTGAGCTTTGATGAATTTAGATTCAAAGAAAATTAAGTTATCTCATTATGCTTATTTAAATTCTGCATAAACATAGAAAACTCTAGACAAAGCTTAGCATTAGTAGAACCAAAAACTATATCATCAATATATAAGGTTAGAACCAAGTTGGTTTGAAGAAAAATGACTTTTAACTATTTTGATGATAACAAAATTATTTTGTGCGAACAATTCATTGTGAAAATAATTTATTTAGGTGTGCATGCAGACTCTTGTTATGAGAATTAAACGTTTTTACGCTGCATCCTCTAATGAGTAGACAAGATAAACAAAAAAGTTACAACAATATTATGTTACATTAAGTGTAATTGATTCTGAAAAGCTCACTCTCAATGCACTTGTATTAAATCTTTTAATACGAGTTAGCTCTGGTGATTCTGCGTTTGATAATCTGGGCATCAAATTTGACCATTGCTAAAGTCAACGCTCTGATAAAATCACCTTTTTGATATAGTCGATGCTTAGACTAAAGTAAACGCTCTGATAGGAAGTCTATGATCCAACAAGCTTTGCTCATCATAACAAACTTATCCTCTGACTGATGAAGCACATAACATCCTCTTACAATGTTTTATCGAAGTCTCTAAAGATTTGATACGAGTTGTTAATTCACATGATGATTTCATGCTATCATAACACTGGTTAGAAAACCTAATGGACTAATGACACTCTATTAAAGGATTTGTGATTGTCACTAAGAAGAAACCAACAACAGAAAACATGAGAAGCACTTATGTAATTACAAAAAATTGAAAATCTCTTGTATTAGCACTAAGTGTTGTTTTCATTATTCTTTTACTCATTCCTATTTTGAACATAAAAATTTTAAAGCAAGTTTTTTAAAATAAAACACAATTCAACTCCCCCTCGTTTCTTTTGTTTTTCTCTCTACAATTGGCATCAGAGTTCAGTCTCAAGGTTGAGCACTTAAATTTGTATGAGTAAATATCTTGTTATTTTGACTAAATCTTGTGATGAAGTTATAGGTTTAAATGCTAACAAGACTCCCGTGTTTGATGGAGAAAGATTTGAGTACTGGAAAGACTGATTGAGAAGTTTCTACATATAACATGATCGTGAACTTTGGGACGCAGTTGAACACAACTACGAAGCTCAAAAAGATGATGCTGGTGTTGAAATATCTAGACAGAATCTCGATGCTAATCAAAAGAAATAATAAAAGATTCATCACAAAGCCATAATCTTTATGATGAATGTTATCATCTTCAAAGAGTTCGAAAACTACAACAACAAGGAAACAAAAAAAAAACATCTTTCATCTTTTAGTTCTTAATTATAAAGGAAATAATTTTTATAGGAAACTAAAGCCAATTTGCTTGTCAGAAAGTACCAAATATTTCAAATGGAAGAAGATGAGAACATTAAGAAAATGATTTCCAGATCCAAACTCTAGTCTTTGGGCTAAAGGTTCTTCAAAATAGCTACATTACGTTTAATCATGTCAAGAAGATCCTTAGAAATCTACGTAGCAAATGGAAATCAAAGGTAACTGCAATTCAAGAAGGTAAAGATCTTAATAAATTACCTGTGGAAGAGCTGATGAGTTCACTCAGATCCCATGGGATTGAACTAGTGTGTAAGACCCGTAATTTATTTATAAGAATTATGGCTTATTGTCTAATTATGCCTTATATTGTTTATTATTTTATCTATTTACCATTTTTTGTCTGTTTGTAAAATTGTTGTAAGTGTTTGACTTGCAAATTAATCTATAAAAAAATTTTCAAATGTTTCCTTGATGTTAAATGACTATGTGAATGTCTTGGCATTATTGAAATTTCAAAAATAATTTTCTACTGAGGTTTTTGAAAACAGGCAAGATATGCACGCTGTTTAAATTTTGACGAACTCTATATGAGACCAAAATTTAACTGAGTGTTTTATATATCGGCTATAATGAGAATTTGATCTAGTTACATTTTTCTAAGTTAATGAATACAAATTTCTTCGGTGGTAATGATTGTTTTGTGCACAGTATGTTGGCATCACACTTAGTGTCTTAGTTTGGTCCATAATGGATGTTTCGTGCCAAGTGGGTGTATATGAGGTATCGTGACATATTTTGGACAATTGTACTTCATCGATAGGATCAAAGTGATAGGAAAAAAAGGGAAAATTAGTGGACCTTGAAGAGATTGTTAGACTGCTTGTGCCTTAGGATAACCATAAGTCTAAGTCGCAGGGAGCGCTATTATAGTTAGGTTAAGATGGTCTAAGCCACCATCATGGTTGTTGGCTACCTATTGACAAATTGAGGAACTGATCATCCTCAATCTTTTGTTTATAGTAGACAAAATCATGTTGAATGGAATGGACGAGTCTTACCGGCTATGATAATGCGTAGAGTTATTAAGCACCTTATGAAAAGGGATAGACAACACTTTCTTCGCATAGGCACAGTGAAAGAAGTTCTATAATGTATGTTGAGTTTGAGTGCAAACCTAGGGTGGGTTGTTACTCTTACTTTAAGTTTCAAGGACGAAACTTCTCTTTGGAGGGTAGTAATGTAAGACTCATAATTTATTTATAACAAGAATTAGGGCTTATTGTATAATTATGCCTTATATTGTTTATTATTTTGTCTGTTTGTCATTTTCATTGTATGTTTGAATAATTGTTATAAGTGTCTGACTTGAAAATTAATCTATAAAAAAAATTTCGGATGTTTCCTTGATGTTAAATGACTATGTGAATGTCTTGGCATTGTTGAAATTTCAAAAGTGATAGAAACAAAAAGTGATGGAAAATGTTTTTTGGAATCAGTTTTGAAATAAAGGGGTAAATGAATTGTTGTGTGCTATTTTAATTCAAAAGTATTTGAGCGGTATAAATTTTATGAACTTTAAAGATGTTAGAATAAACTTCTCTTGTGACTTTTAATGGTGGTATAAATTGAAAATTTAGAGTAGTTTAAAGTTTGAAACTATACGAGTTGTTGTTCTTGATTATATAAGGTGTTTTAATCTAGATTTGAACTTGGAAATTTTTTGTAAGGACTTTGATGAATAAAATGGATTTTAGCAAAGTGGTATATATACTAAAAGAGAGTTCAAAATTTTGTTTAAAGGTTGATTTTACGTTTACTTGGTTATTAAGGTGTTAAAGGTTTTATCTTTGGGGCTGTTGTGAGTTCAAGATTACCACCTTTATAGATTGAACTAAATAGTTTTGGTCATTGATATTAAATTTTAAATTTTTATGAAGCAATTTCACTTTGAGAAACAAAGTTTCAAACTTCATGACTTTGGGAATAGTTCATATATATATATATATAAGGGTTCAAATTTTGTATATCAAAAAGGTTTAAAAGACAAATATTCACTTTATGAACAAAGTTTCAATCTTATCTTTTAAAGTTAAAAATTTTAAATTTTATAGTAGAGATGTCAACTTTATGCTAAAATTCGAGGTTGAAGGGATGAAAAAGTATTTAGGTATTTTGAAAATTAATGATTGATTATAATTTTGGGCTTTGATATGTGATTTTATTAGGAATGAAGATTTTAGTTGGAGACTAAAAAGAAAATTGTGAACATGGAAATATTTGGTGTTGATGTAAAATTGTGGTTTTTATGTGAAAGCTTATATACAAAGAATAATTAATAAAGATTAAAGTTTGAAAAATGTCAAAGTGGAAGAATTGTGATTTTGAGTATTTAGAATATTGGAACTCTTAGTATTTGAGTTTTTTTTTTTATAAGATTTCTTGATAAAAACCTTCTACTAGGTTTGCCAATATTAAAGTGTTCAAATTTATGATGTTGATGGATGATTTAATTGAAATTTTGAATGGTGTGAGTATATTTGTCTTTGATTGATTTTATTAAGAAAATATTTTGTCCTAAGTTGTTAAAGACAAAGATTTGAGTTCAAATTCAACAAGTTTGGAAAAAAAAACAATTTCAAGATTTTCAAAGTGTAGCATAAGTGTTTAAAATTCGCTTTCGCCAAAGTACTTAAAGCAAGGTCTTCTTGAAGTTAGGGAACCTAAGAGAAAAGTAAAAATCTAACTGATTTGGATAGTGTCCGAACCTAGGGTTCATTTGGGGTTGATTTAGAAACTTGTATTGATTAAGTTAATTGATTGACTTAAGGTACCAGAAAATTGAGAGGCATTGTTGGAATCATCAAATAGGTCATGTGCACACGTATGTCTATGTATTTGATATGATTGGGTATTGTTAACTAATAACATGTGTTATAAATTTTATTAATGAGAATATGTTTTGAGTATGCTATGTGAAAAAGTAGTAAAAATTATTAGTGTTTAATGAGTATTAAAAAAAAGAGTCTTTTAATAGCTGCATTTATATAATAATTGATGTGAAAGACTCAGAGTATGCTCATGCAGTTCATAATTAGTGGTGACCACGATGGGTCACGGTGTTAGTGGTGACTATGATGGGTCATTGGGTGGTTCCATGAGTTGATTGGTCCACCTTATCCTTACGAGGATTTTTGAATCGTGTAGGTCTGTGATACACTGCACTCTAGTAAATTGTGTTGATATGTGGTAGGTGGCACCTTGGTAATTAGCACTGGTATGTGAGAGGTAGTACATTTATGATTTATGCCAATCAACAAGGGTGTGAAAATTATAGTCTTGTGCACTAACATAAAAGCATTTCATTAGGGTGCTTTGTCACACAAGTCATGTTTGTTATATGATAATATTTATATGCATGCTTGTTTATCAATTGATGTCATTTCATGTCATGTTATACTTTCGTGCTTTGTATTTTCGTATATATATGTTGTTTTTAGATTGTTAGCCTCTATTATTATTGTGGACCAAACTTACGCCTTAGGTTCTTACAGTTTTGAGTAATACAAGAATTGCCTTATAAATCTCTAACATACAAAACAACTTACTACTGTTACCTTATTTGAAGCAAATTCATTATTGAAAAAACCTTTTACTTGTATATACATTTATAAAATACTTAAACATTATTTGTCTTCAAATAATATATTAAACAACTTTTTCTTATAATAAAATTAAAAGAAAACCATTAATAGTAATAATATAATCATAATAACCTATAAAATTAGAATATTTTAAAAAAAATTGAAATTCTAATTGTTTATAGTCTTTCGATTTTAGAATGTTACATAAACTCTCAAAGGAAATACTTCAATATAAAGGAAAAGATTCATATGAATACTTGGGATGACTTTGATGCATCTTATAAGAAAGTGGAAGAACATGCAAACATGGCTCTAATGGCAGATGTGTACTCTGACTTTGGCCAACTTAATATTAATCTCATTGTTGAAAAGACTAGACTTAATTAGAGGTTTTTAACTCAATTGCTAGTGGGAATAATTGGGTGTCAGTACTTATCCCCTAGCTATCTTCAGAAGGGAAAACCTCCTCAATTGATAGTGGGAAGGAATGAACGACAATACTTATCCCCTATGTGTCAGGTTTCATTCCCACGGAAAACAAAAACTCTCTAATTCCTAACTAGGGGGAGAGAAGATTGTGAATAACAATGTCGGTAACCGGGTTTGGGATGTTAGATTTGCCAAACTTAAAACCTGAGTTATATGTTCTTTGTGAGACATGTTAGAAATGGAAACAAGCTAAATCATGTTTTTCTTTAAAGAATGTTGTTTCCACTTCTAGAGCACTTAAGCTTTTGCACATTGATTTATTTGGTTCAGTAAACAATTTGGTTGTACATGTTATATGTTGAACGCTCAAGTAACCTTGGTAAATTTGATCCTAGATCTCAAAAGTGTACCTTCATTAGATACTCTAAAAGATCTAAGATTTATAGAGTGTTTAATAGGGAAACTAAGATCGTGGAAGAATTCATACATATTAAATTTGATGACAACAACTTCACCTTGAAAAGTCAAAGCAAAGGTGGATATAGTGCAGGTTTACTGGAATCAGAGGAAGCAAATGTAGACAAACTACAAAAACTTAAAAAAAAACAAAGGATACAACCAAATTAGAAGATGATGACAAATCTTTAAATGATGAATCTGATCAGATCATAAACAACCAAGATAAGTTAGAAGGAAGATCGGGATGGAAGTACAAGTCATCTCATCCTGAAACTCTAATAATTGGAAGTGCAAGTGATTCTTTGAGGAACAGATCAACACTAAAAGATACCACTTTATTTGGCTTACTCTCATCTATTGAGCCTACCTCTATTGATGAATCATTGCCAGATGATGGATGGATTCTTAAAATGCAAGAAGAGTTAAATGAATTTAAGAGAAATGATGAAGTGGTCAGAAACAAGGCAAGACATGTCACACAAGGCTATTGTCACAAAGAGGGCATTGATTACACCAAGAGATTTTTTCTAGTGGCTAAGTTAGAAGCTATTTGTCTCTTACTTTCTATTGGTTAGAAGTTATTTGTATCCTACATTACATTTTTTCAAATGGATGTTAAAAGTGATTTTCTAAATGGTTATATGAGTGAATAAGTCTATGTTAAACAACCCCCAATAAGTTCAAATTTTCCAAATCATGTTTTTAAACATAGAAAATCTTTGTATGGTCTAAAACAATCACTTAGAGCATGGTATGATAGACTTAGTAACTTCTTGCTTAAAAATAACTTTGAAATAGGACAAATAAATAATACACTTTTTAGAAAGTCAATAGGAGATGACATTCTTATTATTCAAATTTATGTTGATGATATTATTTTTGAATCTACTAATGGCACTCTTTGCTATGAATTTTCTAAATTGATGCAACTTAAATTTCAAATGAGCATGATGAGAGAACTTAAGTTATTCTTAGGGATAAAATTTTAGAAAAGTCAAAGAGGTATATACATTCATCAAACTAAATATACAAAAGAGCTTCTTAGATAGTTTAAGATGAGTGATTGCAAACCTATGGCTACACCAATGCACCTTGTTCATTTAAAAAAATATGAATTAGGCCAAAAAGTTTACCAAAAAACCTAATGAGGAATTATATGATCTCTACTCTAACTTACTGCTTCCAGACCTAACATCATGTTTTGTGTATGTGTATGTGAAAGATTTCAAACTGGCCATAGGAAATCACATTTAACTGTAAAAGGCACTACCATAATTACATTGTTCTATAAGATATGTTATGAGTACAAACTAAGTGGGTATTGTGATTCTAATTATGTTGATGAGAAACTTGAGTGAAAAAACTTAAATGAAAACTGCACATTTTTAGGCGACAACTTAGTCTCTTGGTTAAGTAAGAAACAAAACACATTTTTATGTTTACTAATACATTTTTTATGTTCAAACAATTCAACCCTTTTTTTATGTTTACTAATACATTTTTTTGTTTTTTTTTTGTTTTTTTTTTTGGCAATGTACTTTTTCATTTACCTCTTTACGTTTTGTTGTTTAAATATTCGTTCACATTTACTTCTTTTTCACATTCTATATCTATCACCCCAATAGATATTAAAATATTCATTTTAATTTGTCTTTATATCTTCTTGATGTTTACATTACAATACACAACTACACACACTTATATATATGATTGTAATTTTTAATATTTAAAATGTATAAAGAAATATTCACTAGGCTGATGTATTATTAACTAACATTAGTTTATTAAAAGTTTATGGAAGAAATATAGATTTATCACAAAATATACCCAAAAAAATAAATTTTATAAATGACATATTGATATTTTGTTTATTATGTTGTTACACACATTTTATTTTATGTTGTATTAGAGTCAGACTAAGGCCCAAACTAATATAGAAAGGGCATCAGGCCTCTCAAAAGAATTTAGAATTTTTAAATATATTTACGCTTAAAAAAATCAGTATAACAACTAAAAAGTATCACAAATATAAAAACATACAATAATTGATATATAATTAAAAAAATTACATCACAGTATACCCAAAAATGAAAAAACTTATAAATGGAACATAGATTTTTTTATATGTTGATTTTTATGTTATTACATACATATTTTACTTTGTGTTAGAGGATATTCTCGGATTGAACCTGATAAAGTAAGAGATTGAGGTCTCTCAGAAAAACTATAATTTTTAAGTATATTTAGGCCAAAAAGTTTGAAGTATAGCAATTAAAAAGCATGCCAAGGATAAAAAAAGTATACAGCTATTTACTTAATTAAAAAACTCTACATCTCAAAAAACAAGAAAGTTAAAATTTGAATAACAAAAAAAAATTATCTTCAAATATTATTATTTGCGTTAAAAATCTTTTATTGTGCAGCATATTAAATATCAATTTTATATTAATTATTATATTTTAAATTATTCAATTTTTATAAAATTTTAAATATAATTTTAAATATAATTTTAAATATAATTTTATTCAAAAACTTTTTAATTATTACTTTTAAAATATATATGTTTTTCGCACAACACATTGTTACAAGATTTAATTGTCATTAATATTTTACGTGCGACTAAACTTTAAGTACTACT
>JBBPBS010000235.1:4071535-4133021 GCA_037974835.1 Cicer judaicum | reverse complement strand
TTTTAATTAATAAAAAAAATGCACATAAATGGATTTTCAAGCATTTTAGGAACTTGATTTAATAGTTAAAATATTAAGAATTCTAACCTCTTAGATGTTTCTCATACACCATTTCACTCAAATAATCATTATAAATTTTAAGAAATAAAATTTTGAAAGAAGTATAACTTGTTCTTTATCGATAAAAATAATACTTTCACCCAAGTTAAAATAATAATAATAATAATAATAATAATAATAATAATAATAATATGAACACATAAATATTGAATAGTTTTAATTACCAATAAAGAAAAGTGTATTAAATTAGACATAAAAAATAATTAAAAATACATCTAATGAATAGTAAAAAGTGTTTTATAAACGTTGAAAGTGATAATAACGAGAAGAAAACTTTGAAGAGAAAGAAAAGAAAAAGAATAGCATAACAATAGGAAAAATTTGAGATTTCATAGTCTCATAAAATCTCGTGTTTTGTGGGATTGTTATATGAGTATACTTTGATTAAAAAAGTCTTTTAAAATTCATTTTAAAAATAATTTTTTAAAATTTAAAATTTTTGAATATCAAAAGACAATTTTATTTTGTAAAAAATTTTAGTCGAATACCACAAAATTTCTTATATTATTGAAACAATTTTAATTGAATACTACAAGAATTATTTTTATTTTATTCGAATACAAGTAAATTTTGTTTTTTGTAAAAAAAGATAAAATATTTTAAAATCTATTTGAAATGTTTGAATACACACCTTTAGGGAGTAGCAAGAATTTAGAGTTTTTGGACTAAAACGCCGAAAGAACCGCGCACGCTGAACTGCCAAAAGTGAGTCAACTATTGATGGCAATGCAAAGGTACTAATTACTATACGTGGTTGACTGACTATAAACTGTAAAGTGGACATAAATGACAATTAATGTCACACCATAATTTGAATGGGAAGTAAAATTCCTATCTTCCTCTATGTCTTGCGTGATACATAAATTCCCACAATAAATTTGATTGAAACTTATGACTACGATGCATATATACGAAAATTTTACCCCTAATCCCACAATTATAATTTTATATCACAAATTTTCTAAAAATTTAGATTAGTTCATAATCTTTTAACAAAAAAATTGAAACTCTTCTATCATATGAAATTTTAATTATATTCTAAAAAACCTCAAATTTAATGTTTTAGAATAATATTTTTTTAAAAATTTCTTTACATATTTTAAAAAGACACATTTGAGTTGGATTGACTGTTCAACATTTTAAAACATATTAACACGTATTTTAAAAATACTTTTAAAAAATAAAAAATTAAAAACAAAAATAATTTTTTTATAAATTTTTTAATTTTTATAATTTTAAAATAATAAAGTCACAACATTCAAATTTTGATATTTACTTTTATTCAAGGAGTACACACTTTTAAATTTTAACAATGTCTTTAGGTAGTTTATTAACATTTTCTAATTTTTTTTTCAAAAGAAAATGTAAAACGGTTGTTTAAATAAAATGTCAGAGGAAGACTATAATTGTCGGGTAGCGAGTAAATTTTTCTCCATATATCTGTTAGTTCGGTGGAATTATACAACTTAACAAGCACAAGTTGCCAATTGTTGGCATAACGATTTCGTCCGCATTTTGACGTAAAATGTATGTGTGGAGGCGAAAATAATATTATAACAATGTGAATATATGTGCTGAGCTCATTCTAAATCCTTGCAAAAAATGAGGTTTCCAGCTTGCATCTCAAACAATGATTGACCACTCTTATTCGACACTAAAAATCAAACTATTTGAATACATAATTTTATAAGCAAAATTTCAAAAGACCAATAATAAAGTATATACAAAATTCGTGTATAGTGATAGAGACTCGTCATACATTTTTTTCATAGAAAACATATTAAAAAAATAAAATTCAAATACAACGGCAATATTTTAAATTTAAGACATAATATTCATTTTAATAATTTTGATATTTATAAATTAAGTTATATTTTTACGAATAAAAATCATTTGTTTTTACCATCTCAAATTAATAAATTAAGATTACAGACAATCTTTTAATTTCATCCAAGATATCAATATTGTGTTGAACAGCTTTCTGTTAAAGATGTTATTTTGCTCCAATTAAATACATAAGAGGATTGTACCTAGATTAATTGACATCCTTTTATTTGTGAATAGATATTATGCAAAAAAAGAAAAATCTGCAATCTTTTTATTTTTTATTTTTTTATAATGAAATAGTAAAGAAATCCGTACAAAATTATTACATTTCGAGTTCAAACTAAAGATATAAATTCGACTTAATAATATCGATATTTATCGATTTATTTGTTAATTTCTTGCTCACTTTACAAAGAAACTAGCTTATTTAATGGGGGATTTCAACTCTTAGGTATATAGTCGGTACGACTGTACAAATTTGGGATAATCAGCCCAACCCGACAGGCCCGCTAAAGAATGGATTATCTGGCGGTTGTAACGGGTGGACGTGTGACGGGTGTTAAGACAAGATCTCAATTAATGTTTTGATGTAAACAAACAAATGTTAATTAAAGACTCTAATTATGATTCTAAATGATGTGTTAATTTAACATGTGATTTTCAGTGTGATAATCCAAGATAGTTACTAAGCAATGCAAGTAAAATCAGTTTAAGAAAAAAACAAAATGAATAACCAAAACCAAGAACGTTCTAGATAAGTTGCTATAAAACCAAAAACGTTCTCCACATTTTTCATTTTCATAAAGAAAGTTCAAATCATTTGTTAATGCAAGAAAAGCTCCTGCAATTTACAAATGCATTTCCAGTAACCTACAAAGAATGGACAACTATCAAATTAGCAAAAGAATCATTCCAAAAGATCAAAGAATAAAAGGTATGACTCAAAGCAAAAATGACAAAGATCATTCTCTATGTTCAAGAACGATCATTCTCTAGCTTCTATGTTATAACTGAAGAACATTCTTGAAATTGAAACTCTAGCGTAACTTTGAGACATTTATACTCTTGATAAAGCAACCTTCAAACATTGTCCAAAGAAGATGACAAAGAAAGCATCAGATATGAAAGTTCTGCAAAAGATAGAAAAAACGAAGAATGTCCAGTCAAGAACATTCTTGGTTTGAAATCTAGTGTTATTCATATTCGAATCTCTTGTTATTATTTTACTAAGTCTTTTGTAAAGAATCTAACCTCAAACAAGTGTTGAGATTACTCAGATTAGGCCAAACACTTTAAATCATTATTGTGTAAACTCAAGACAGTAGTTTGTAGAAAATCCTTTTATGGTTAAATGTGAAGTGTAACATCATCTCTAAAGATTGATAGGTGACCTGATTGAAATCATTTATGGGTGGAAAGGATTTGTGTTGTAACAAATTAAAGTTGACCTGAACTGGTGGTGTAAAACCAATAACGTTGGGAGGACTAGAAATAGCCCAAGATGGGAGAACCAAGATATATCGTTGGGTGATATGTCTTCTCTAATCTCTATTTACTTTAAGTATTTCTGATTATCAAGTTAAATAGCTAAGCTAAATTGTTAATTATAACTAACCAAGAACGATCTTCGTTTTCTATTTTCTTAACCAATAACGTTCTTCATTTTAAGTTTTCACAGCCAAAATCAATCTTGAGTTATTTTCTTATGTTTATAACAGGAAAATTTAAATAGGTGGATTTATAATTGAAACCCCTCTTTCTTATAAACTGACATTGAAACTTCAATTGGCATCAGAGCTCAGTCTTTAAAGATTAAACACCTAAACAGTGCTAGAGAAAATATCTAGAAGAAAAAATGCCAAAAGCCAAATACATTGTTGAAGTAGGATCTTCAAACAAACTACCTTAATTTGATGGAACATATTACTATTTTTGAAAGAATAAGATGCAGTTTTTTCTGAAATCACAAGATACATAAATATGGTGCATCATTACTGTAAGACCCATAGTTTTAAATCGTAAATTATGCAATTTTAGGGTATTTTAGTGTTGAACTCTAAGGCTTTTTAGCCAAATTATTGTATTTTGGTACTTTGTGAATTTAATGCCAAAAATACATTTGGATCCCCGATTAAATTATTCGTCGAACAATAGTTTTATTTATTTACATTACGAAGAATTTAATATCAGACAATTTTGTTAAAATACCTCGAGTTGCTGAAAATTGTATCTGTCAACTGAGTTGCGACGAGAGTTGATATTTTTTAAAAAAAGTGGTTTGAAAAATGATGGGTGAAATGATAATTTTTCAAAATATCTAGATATTTTTAGATATTTGTGGTTTAGTTTTAATAATATATATATATATATTATTAGTTTAAGTATATATTTATATATATATATATATATAAAGTAAGGTAAGTATATATATATATATATATATATATATATATATATATATATATATATATATATATATTAGAAAGCATTGATATGCATTGTGTGAATCGTCTGAAGTTATCCGTGTCGTCTCTACCTTTTGATTTGGTTGTTTCTACACCTGCTAAGACTTTGACAGTAAATTCTGCATGTTTACATTGTCAGGTAACTATCCAGAATAGGGATTTCTTGATGAATTTGATTTGTTTACCTCTACAATCCCTCAAGGTCATTCTCGGTATGGTTTGGATGTCGTATCATTATGTGATTTTGGACTTTGCTCGCAAACTGGTTCTTTTCCCCGAACCAGGAGTTGTTAAGTATCTACCTGCTAACAAACTCGGAGTGTCACTAAGAGAAGGAACTCATGAGTTTTTGTCTTTGGCCAACGTGGATGAAAAGGTGAATGTGAACATAGAAGATGTAGTGCTTGTGAAGGAGTACCAGGACGTATTTCCTATGGAAATTCCAGGGTTACCTCTAGTAAGGGAAGTGGAGTTCTTCATTGATTTGCACCCAGGAACCGGACCAATTTCAATTGCGCCATATCGAATGTCACCATTGGAATTAAATGAGCTCAAAGGACAACTTGAAGATTTGTTAGAGAAGAAATTTATTAGGCTAAGTGTATCACCATGGGGAGCTCCGGTGTTGCTAGTTAAGAAGAAGGACGGAAGTTCACACCTATGTGTGGATTATCGACAACTTAATAAGACGACTATTAAGAATCGTTATCTTTTACCACGTATCGATGATTTGATGGATCAATTGAGAGGAGCCGCATTATTTTCGAAGATTGACTTGAATTTGGGTTACCATCAAATTCGAGTGAGAGAAGGAGATATTCAGAAAACAGCTTTCAGAACTCGTTATGGACATTATGAATATCTTGTTATGCCATTTGGAGTTACCAATGCACCAGCAATTTTTATGGACTACATGAACAAAACTTTTAGTCCATTTCTAAATAAATTTGTTGTGGTGTTCATTGATGATATTTTGATTTATTCAAGGACTGAGGAAGAACATGGAGAAAATTTGCGCCAAGTTCTTGAAATTCTACGCGAGAAGCAATTGTATGCCAATTTATCGAAGTGTGAGTTTTGGCTAGAGAAAGTAAATTTCTTAGGACATGTGATAACCAAGGAAGGAATCATTGTGGATCCTGCAAAGATTGAGACAATTCTTGCTTGGAAACAGACTCAGACCGTCACTGATATACGAAGTTTAGTAGAACTGGCAGGATACTATAGGAGGTTTATTGAAGGTTTTGTGAAGATTGTAGCTCCATTGACACAACTTACTAGGAAAGATCAACCATTTGCATGGACGGAGAAGTGTGAGAAAAATTTTCAGTTACTAAAGACAAAGTTGACAACCTCACTAGTATTGGTATTACCACAACCAGAAGAACCGTATGAAGTCTACTGCGATGCATCTCACCAACGTTTGGGATGTGTTCTGATGCAACACAAGAAAGCTGTAGCTTACGCCTCAAGACAATTGAAGATTCATGAAAGAAACTATCCTACTCATGTTTTAGAGCTTGTTGCAGTAGTTTTTGCATTGAAGATCTGGAGGCACTATTTATATGGATGAACGTTCACAGTGTTCAGTGACCATAAAAGTTTGAAATATTTGTTTGACTAGAAGGAATTGAACATGCGTCAGAGGAGATGGATGGAGACTCTCAAGGATTTTGATTTCACACTGCAGTACCACCCTGGGAAGCCCAATGTAGTGGCTGATGCGCTGAGTAGAAGAAGTATATTGGTATCTTCAACAGTGATGGCTAGACAACAAGAGTTGTGGGAAGCTTTTAGGGACTTACAATTGAATGTAGAGTTTCCACCGGGAACTTTGAAATTCGGAATGATTAAGATTTCGAGTGGACTACTTGAAGACATTGCGAATTTTCAAGACGGCACATTAATTCAAGAAAAGAGGAATCTAATAGTGCAAGGGAAGACAACTGAGTTTAAGATCGGACCAGATAATATTTTGAGATGTAATGGTAGGATTTGTGTACCAGAAATTGTAGATATGAGAAAAAAAATTTTAGGAGAGGCTCACAAGAGTAAATTGAGTATTCATCCTAGAGCAACAAAGATGTATCAGGATTTGAGGCAGAATTATTGGTGGCCAAGAATGAAGAGACATGTAGTGGAGTATGTATCAACATGTTTAACTTGTTAGAAAGCGAAAGTGGAACATTAACGAACTACCGGAATGTTGCAACCTTTAGACATACCTGAGTGGAAGTGGGACAACATTTCCATGGACTTTATAACTGGATTGCCAAAAACAAGGAGAAAGAATGATTCTATATGGGTCTATTGGATGATAGAGGAAGTTGGGATGATGTACTTTCATTGGTTGAGTTTACCTACAACAATAGTTTCCACACAAGTATTGGAATGGCACCATATGAGGCTCTGTATGGACGCAAGTGTCAAACGCCTTTGTGTTGGTATAAGGACAGTGAAAGTATGATTGTAGGACCTGAGATGGTGAAACAGACTACAGATAAGGTCAAGAAGATAAAAGAGAAAATGAAGGTCTCACAGGATCTTCAGAGGAGTTATGCGGACAAACGACGCAGACCTTTGGAATTCGAGCAAGGGGATCATGTGTTTCTGAGAGTCACACCTGCTACTGGAGTTGGCAGAGCTATGAAATTGAATAAATTAACTCCAAAATTCATTGGACCATATCAGATTTCTGCACGAATTGGACCTGTTGCTTATCGGATTGCATTGCCTCTGATACTGTCTGAAATTCACGATGTATTTCATGTGTCGCAGTTAAGGAAATACCTTACACATCCGTCACATGTGATCGAACGGGACACAATTCAACTGAAGTATAACTTGTCATTTGAAGTATTACCTGTAAGAATTGATGATAGGAAGATTAAGCGATTAAGGAACAAGGATGTTTCCATGGTCAAGGTAATTTGGAACCCAACTACTGGAGATGCGACTTGGGAATTGGAGAGCAAGATGAGGGAACAAAACCCTGAGTCGTTTATCGATGCGTAGTTTCGAGGACGAAACTAATTTTAGGGGGGTAGTAATGAAAGACCCATAGTTTTAAATCGTAAATTATGCAATTTTAGGGTATTTAAGTGTTGAAATCTAACGCTTTTTAGCCAAATTATTGTATTTTGGTACTTTGTGAATTTAATGCCAAAAATACATTTGGATCCCCGATTAAATTATTCGTCGAACAATAATTTTATTTATTTACGTTACGAAGAATTTAATATCAGAAAATTTTGTTAAAATACCTCGGGTTGCTGAAAATTGTATCTGTCAACTGAGTTGCGACGAGAGTTGATCTTTTTAACAAAAAGTGGTTTGGAAAATGATGGGTGAAATGGTAATTTTCCAAAATATCTAGATACTTTTGATATTTGTGGTTTAGTTTTAATAATATATATATATATATATATATATATATATATATTAGAAAGCAAGGAAGCTAGAGCAAACAGAAAAACAACGTTCCTTCTTCTTCGTCCCTCTCTGTTTCTAGTTTTGAGATTTTCAAAACCCACACCACAAAAATCTTCACTTTTCTCTTAGATCTAAGCTTCGTCTCGAGAACTGACATAAAGGAAAGTTGCTCATTGCCACGCTGCGATGCTAGTAAGCTAATTTTCGAAGCGACGTCACGAACATAAACTTTACTGAAATTAATTACGGTACCGGAATCGTGTGTTAGAGCTATCGTTAAGGTAATGGCTCCTTCCAAACTTTTAGTTTGCATTTAGGATATTATTTGTGATTTTTTTGAAAAGAAATTTGATGTATTTGAGGTGTGATTTTGTGAAAAATAATTTTAATTCATTTATGTGTGATTTAGTTGAAATTGAATTTAGTTTATTTTGAGGTATGTTTTCCAGTGATTGAATCTCATAATATCCATTGTTTGTTTTTTTAAATTGTTGAGTGGTTATGAAATTGGGACTATAAGTAACATGTATGTGTTGAGAATTCATGGTAAGAGATTTATGCTTTCTTGCTTTTTCAAATTTGATGAATTTATTTTACATGTTGGGTAAATTATGTAAGGTGAATGTGTTTTGTGGTTAATGATTGAATTCTGTGGTAGAATATATTGTAGATTTTTAAATTATTGGACAATGTATTGTTGCTTTGGTTTTGCATGTGAGTTATATGTTATGAAATAGCATGGAATTGAACTTTGGATGTGGTTACTGGAATTGTTATAGTATTAGGTTGTAGAATTTGATTGAAAGATGTTAAATTAGAACATTAACAGCATTAGATCGATTATAGTTGTGCTTTTAATGATTTGTATGTGAACCATGTAAATTGTAGAAGTATAATAAGTAATAAGAGGATTCAAAGTTGTTCTCTTAACACCAAAACAAGACAAGGAGTGAAATGAATGACAACAATAGTTCAACTAATTACAGTTAAAGCATGCTATAAAAGATGTCTCTTTTGGAAAAACTATACCATTTTAGTGATACTTCATAGTTTTACTCTCCTGAATATAGTTTCTAGTGTAATCACTTTCAAAACTTTGGAATTGGTTGGCTGATGTCATCATGCCTCAATTTTTGGAGTCTTGAAAGATGAAGGTAGTTGTTTGCAGAAGCATGGTAATTTATTTAATGCCGAGAGATAGCAGCCAAAATTCATATCTGGATTGTAGTTGAAACAAGTAAGACATAGGAATATGCGTTGGCTGTTGATGGTTTATTGCTGACGGGGGTTGTAGAAATTTTAATTGGTGTGATTTATATGTTCATAATTATTATTATGAATTTTTGAGATGTGATTTATTTGTGGATTTTGTAGAAAATGAATTGATGAAATTTGGTGGTTTATGTGTAAAAATGTGGAGTTTTGAATTTCGGTGAGTTATGTTTAAATTGTTGAAATTTAATTGAGGTGTTATATGTGTGTTGTGGAATTGAATTGATTTTAATCGGTGTGAATTGGCGATAATTAAATTTGATGAGTTTGAGTTACGTAATGAGTTATTTTCAAATAAATGAGTTTGAACTAAAATTGAAATTTTACAAAAAATTAGCGTTGTTAAAGTCGGGAAAAAGTTCAAATTTTAACTAAGTTGAAGAGTTTGAGCAAAAAGAGAGATTGAAATTAAAAATGGTTAGAGTTCAAAATGTTACTATTTTAATTACTCTTTCATTGAGTTTAAAAAGAAAAAAAAAAGTTTAGAGCATTTTATTAACTCAAAAATTTCGGTGCTTTAATAGTCGAGTGTTCGTATGGGAAATTTGGACGATATTTGTTTTATTTAGTTTTGAGTAAATAATATAGATTATTTGGTTTTAAAACTTTGGTGTGTGAGAAAGATTTAATTTTGGAAATTTTGTTGTGTTTGGATTAGTTTTATTGTGAATAAGTTGTTATAGATATTCATGTTTATGTAGTTAGCTCCTTGAGTCTCGAAAAGGAATCGAGACCGTTGGCACTGAGTTAGCGGTGGGGAGAACACTAATATATTAATGTTGTTGTGGTGATTTATGGTTGAAAATTTTAGATATTGAATGTGGTGATTAATGTTTAGAAATTTTGGTGATTTATGTTAGGTGAAATTGATGTGTTCATAATTAATATTATGAATTTTTGAGATGAAATTTATGTGTGGTTGTGGAAATTTTAATTGGTGTGAATAAATATGTTTGAATATGCTATATGTTGTGTCTGAAAAATTATTAGTGTTAAATGAGTATTAAAAATGGGGAATCTTTTAATAGCTGCATTTACTTAATGATTATGGTGAAAAGAGTTAGAGTATACTCATGCATTTCATAGTACATGGTGACTGCGATGGGGCCATGGTGATAGTGGTGACCGTGATGGGCCACGAGATGATGCCATGTGAATTGTTGGTTCATCTTATCCTTGCGGGGATTGTCGTGTCGTGCTGATATGTGAGAGATTGCACTCTAGAATGTGCTGATCTGTGAGCGATTGCACTCTAGAAAATTGTGTTGGTCTGTGAGCGACTGCACTCTTGTATGTCGTGCTGGTCTGTGAGAGACTGCACGCTAGTAAATCGTGCTGATCCGTGAGAGATTGCACCTTGGTAATTAGTACTGGTATGTGAGAGGCTGTACAATTATCATTTACGCCCCTCGAGGAGGGCTTTGGTTTGAAATTCTTAATTCATGCATTTTGGCATATACGCATTGTATTAGAGTGTTTGGCATGCGAGTTATGTTTGTTATACTATGATGATTGTGTATACATATTGGATTGTTGTTGTGAGTTGTCGTAATTGCTTTGCGGTGTGAAGTTGGGTTGATTAAGTTTTGGTGTTAATTAAGTGTTCATAATTGATAATATTAATATTTGAAGTGTTAATTGATTCATAGCTATTTAGAACTGAAAATCTGCATTTTCTCCGTTGTATTCGGCTACGATAGTGCAATTTGTGAAAACTTCATTTTTCAACATTGTTTATGCATTTTTGGACATATGAAAACCCTTTCGAGGAGTATGCTAAGACGAAAGGTTCTTTTGAGCATTTGAAAATATAACAATTTTGCTAAGTGTTATTTGTTAATTTCGGTTGGTGACCCTTTACATTTATTGTGGAATTTGGGCTTTGCCCTTAGATAATACCCGAGTTCATTCAACCGACTGTTACCTTGACGGTGGAGACTTCGTTAGACATCCCTGATCGAGACTCGCCGACTGCTTGGGTATATGACCCCATCTCAAGCAAGGCCACTTATACGGGGAGGGTACTGAGGACTAGTAGGAAAGCTGGGGCAGTATTTCTTGTAGAACTCACTCGCGAGAAGATCGATTATCCAGTACCTTCCGGATTAGTGCTTGGGATGAGTGGAGCTTGGGAAGATGCGAAGGATTCCTTAGTTAGAGTGGAGGCAGAGCCGCCGTGGGAGTTGAGGATACAGTGGTTGGACCAGGGACTGACATAAAGGATAAGGGGTCGATGCCCATGGAGCGAGAGATTGTAGGGCCATCTAGGCGGGCCGAGTCAGAGCTTCCTCTTCTAGTGATTGATCCTTTACCGATTGCCACTAAGGTAGCAGACTTTTTTGAGGTCCTGGCGCCGTCGAAGCCACCTATCTCGTGGGTGGATCTGACTTCCGAAGAGAGCGATCCGTCTATGGATGTTGATGAGGATGAGGTTACCTCGAGGATGGATGTTGCGTCAGACGGGACTTGTGGAGTGTGTGGAGGTCACCCATGTTATTGTAGTTGCTAGAGTATGATTAGATTAGTTTTGTTGTATAGGGACTTGATATCTTTCTTTTGGTGGTTGTACTTATTTTATTTTGGGATGACTGTAACTATACTTATACGGTCAGATGACTTCTGTCTTGGTGGGTCCATGTTCCATTTTTTTTGATGTGACCATGGGGGATTAGTATTTCTTGGAGCAGTACCTATATATGTGTCTGCCGAGAATACCCCAAGGGTATGAGCAATGTCTAATAGGTCTCATAGCCCCGGCGTATTTTATATTTGGATATTCTGGTTTATCGCCTCAAAACTATTTCAGTTTGTTATAATTATGATGTAATTAATTATAACAATTGTCGTCTATGTTACGCTTTGGTATTTCATTAGTGGATTTTTGAAGAAAAAAAATACACTCACGATGTTAAAAATCGAGGTACTACAATTACAAATTAAAATTTCATACCAAGAGTCAACCAAAATGACTCAACCTTTGCAAAAAAGAAAGAAACGGACTGAACAACTAAAGATAAAATTAAGGTACTCCTAATTTCTGAAGCTCAATTTTTCTCATCTTGTGCTTTAAGTAGGGAAGAAAGACAAAGAGTTGATGAATGCAAAATTGCTAAAGAAGTATGGGACACATTACAAACCCATCACGAAGGAACAAGTCACGTAAAATAAACAAGAATCGACATATGCATAAGAAAATTCGAACTATTTGAAATGAACCAAGAAATGACCATTGATGATATGTACTTGAGATTTACAACCATTTTAATTGAAATGCGCTCCTTAGGGAAAGAATACTTAGTATAAGATAGAGTTAGAAAGATTATGAGATGTCTCCCAGTTATATAGAGACCGATTGTGACTACTATAAGCCAAGCCAAAAATCATGAAGTGCTCGCATTAGAAGAACTGATTGGAACTTTAAGAGCACATGAAATGATGTTGCAAGAAGATAAACCAATCAAGAAAGGCAAAGCAATAGCTTTGAAAGCATTGCAATAAAGTGTACCAATACAAACAAATGAAGAATCAGAAGAAACTGGACAAGAAGATGTTGATAAAGAAATAGTCCTTCTCACTAGAAGAATTCAAATAGTGTTGAGAAAAAGAGACCAGATCGAGAAAGGATTTCCAAAAATAAAAAGAAAATCACGAAATAAAAGTGGACAAGAACCAAATTACATGTTTTGGATGTAATAAATTAGGACATTACAAAGTTGAATATCCTTTAAGTAAAAGACTACCAAAAAGGTTTCCCTTCAAGAAGAAATCAATGATGGCTACAAGGGATGACTCAAATGAATCTGATGCAGAAGAAGGTGAAGAAGCCAACATATGCTTAATGGTAGATGTTGAAGAAGATGAGGTAACAAATTATGAACCTTGTCCTTTGTGTGAACAAATGGAAAAATAATTTGCGAACTTGCTAAATGATTCAAATTTTCTTGTTCAAAAGTGTTGTTCTATAAAATGAAAATTTCACAAAGAAAAAGAAGAGAAAGAAAAAACACAGGCTATGAATGATGAACTTAAAAGAGATAATTCAAAATCTGAAGGAATCTCAACTTAAAGATTTTAAAATTGAAAGTCAAGAAAATCAAGAACGTTATGCATTACAAAAGGAGAATGTTCTCCTTAAAATTGAAATTGAGCTTCTTAAAAATGACTTTTCAAATTTCATTACAGCTACTAAAACCTTTCAAAAAAATCATGGGATCTCAAGTAGGAATATTTGATAAAGCTAGTCTAGGTTTTGATAAAACTCAAAAAACTAAAATGTATGAAAACTTCTTTGTTCCTAAAAAAAAAAAAGAGGATAAATGCAAAATCAAATGTTTATACTGCATTAAGAGTGGACATCTATAATTCAAATGTTATTTTAAGAAAATAGATGAAAAAATTAAGAACAAAAAGATCTTTAGAAAAGAAGAACATTCTAGAGAAAGAACAAAATTTTCTCCAAACCTGAAAAAGGGAGAATGTTCTCCATGAAGTTTGAAAAAAGGAGAACGTTCTAGAACAAAACCTTCTCTAGAAAGTTTGACAAAAGGTGAATGTTTTGGAATTTTACCAAAACTCTTTAAAACTCAATTTTCTAAACCTTTTCCAAGACAAACAATTAGGTGTTCCTACTATTCCAAGATTGGCCACTCTAAATCAACATGCCATATTAAAAAGGAATCAAATTTTAAAACTAGCCCTCAACGATCCAAGACCAAGTGGGTACCTAAACTTCATATAACTAATCATGCATGTTGGATTTCAAAGTGTTAAGAAAAAGTCTGAGTTCTTGGACAGTGGTTGCTTAAGATATATGAAAGGTGATAAAAAAATGGTTCATGTCATTTGTCAAGAAGGATGGAGGTTCCATAACTTTTGGAAACAATAATCAAGCTCAAATCAAAGGTATAGGAACCATTGGTAAGGAAATTTATGCTCAAATAATTGATGTTTAGTATGTGTGACAATGGCTTTGAAGTTATTTTCAAACCCAATATATGTGAGGTCAGAAAAACTAAGTCTGGTGAAATCCTTTTCTCTGGAACCGGAAACTTTTTTGTATATTTTATATCTTGAGGAATTACCTGATGAATCATGCTTCATGTCCATCAATAAAGACAAATGGATTTGGCATAAGCGGACAAGTCATATTAGCATGATAACAATTTCAAAAATTTCAAAATTAGAACTTGTTAGAGGATTGCCAAAACTGAATTTTGATAAAGATAAAGTATGTGAAGCATTTGGTAAAGGAAAACAAGTTAAAAACAGTTTTCATTCAAAAGATTTCATTTCCATAAAAAGAATCCTTGAGCTACTTCACATAGATCTTTTTGGTCCCATTAAAACAAAAAGTTTAGGCAGAATGAAGTATGGTTTTGTTATTGTTGATGTCTTCTTTTGATACACTTGGGTGTTATTTTTAAAACAAAAAGATGATGCTTTTGATGCTTTCAAAATCTTTTGCAAAAAGGTAAAAAAAATGAAAAAGATTCCACCATCATTTCTATAAGAAGTGATCATGGAGGAGAATTCATAAATGCCTCTTTTAAAACCTTATTTGATGAACTTGACGTTTCTCATAATCTATCTTGTGCAAGAACTCCTCAACAAAATGGAGTTGTTGAAAGAAAAAATAGAACCTTACAAGAAATGGCAAGAACAATCTTAGAAGAGTCTAATGTTGAAAAATATTTTTGGGTTGAAGCTATCAATACTTCATGCTACACTCTAAATTGTGTATCAATAAGAAAATTTATCAACAAAATACCATATGAAATCTGGAAAAACAAAAAGCCAAACATCTCATATTTTCATATTTTTGGATCTTATTTTTATATTTTGAACAATAAAATATACCTTGGAAAGTTTGATGCAAAATCGAACAAAGCTATATTTTTGGATAACTCAACCGATTGTAAAGGGTATCGTGTTTTCAACCTAAAAACTAAAATTATTGAAATCAACATGCATATATTCTTTGATGAATTTGATGATCTTGATTTGAGTAAAATAGATGAGAAAGAAGAAGAACATTATGAGCAACAACAGCAAAATGTTCTCCAAGAAACTCAGATTAATAAACAAATCTATGTTTCATTCTCCTCATAAAATCTGGAGAACGATTAGTGATAATCCTCAAAATCAAATCATTGGAGATACAACTGATGGAATTAGAACAAGAATGTCATTCAAGGATGATGTCCCAAATTGAACCAAAATCAATCAAAGAAGCCATAATTGATCAATCTTTGTTTGAAGCAATGAAGGAATAACTTCTTCAATTTGAAAAAAAAATGAAGTCTAGACTCTTGTTTCAGATCCACAAGATCAAACCATCATAGAAACAAGACGGGTATTTAAAAACAAACTAGATCAAGAAGGTAAGGTTGTAAGAAACAAAGCAAGGTTGGTTGCTCAAGGTTACAATAAAAAAAGAAGGTATAAACTATGATGAAACCATTGCTCTAGTTGCAAGGTTAGAAGCCATATGAATTCTTCTTGCATATGCATCTCATAAACTTATCAACCTTTTTCAAATGGATGTTAAAAGTACATTCTTAAATGGTTTTTTAAATGAACATATTTATGTGCGTCAACCTCTCGATTTTAAAGATCAATCAAAACCAAATCATGTTTTTAAACTTACAAAGGCTTTATATGGATTAAAACAAGCACCAAGATCCTCATATGAAAGATTAAGTTCCTTTTTAATTAAAAATAAATTTTCTATACTACGCGAAAAATAGGATTTTACAGCGCTTTTTTTAATCTATTTATAGCGCTTTTTCAAAACAAACAAAAAGCACTGTGGAATCGAGCGCTGTAAAAGATACAACAGCGCTTTTAAAAAAGTGCTCTAAAACATGTAGATATAATGTGCACATAATATGCATTATTATGCACATTTTACAGCACTTATTTGAAAAAGCACTGTAAAATGCACACCAATTATATGAATTATGGGTCTGCATTTTACAGCGCTTTTGGGTTTACATTTTACAACGCTTTTTTGAAAAAGCGCTGTAAAATGTACACCCAACATATGAATTATAGGTGCATATTTTACAGCGCTTGTTCAAAAAAGCGCTGTAAAATGTCCACCTAATGCACATTTTATAGCGTTTTTTTCAAAAAAAGCGCTGTAAAATGTGCTTTTTTTTTAAACGTTGTAAATTAAATTTTTGAAAAGCGCTTTTTAGCTTTTTATGGCATTTTTTTAGAAAGCGCTGTCTTTTATCTTTTTATCCAAAATTATTTTGATCCAAAATCAGTTCACAATTAGTTCACACAACAACAAAACATATTCAAATACCATAAGCAGTTCACACAATCAGTAGACAAAAAACAGAACTCTATAACTTAATTAACATATATGTAACTCTGTTATGTAATTTACAACCTAATTAACTACATATACATTGAACCTAATTTATAACCTAATTAACTACATATTCATATGCATGTTCATATATTGTGTCCTATAATCATATACATATAATAACTAACAGAATATATAGAATATGCACTAGCTACCATATAATATTCAGATCCCTTGCCCAGCAGCATACTATTTCCTAGAAAATCAAATAATTTTCATTTCAAGCACATACTGACACCAGTCTTCCTTTAATTCCATTAGATCTTCCTCAGAATATGATGGAATGGAATTGTCAAAATACTGCAATATAAAAATTGAACATATTATATTAAGTTAGTATCAAATATATAGATAATTTATATATGAAAATCATATAATGAAAATAGCGTACCGTTTCTGGGATAATAGTTTTATTAAATGTCATTTTTGGCATAGTGCTAGAAGCAAAATTGACACTACACTATTCAAGAAAACTGATAGAAATTATTTACTTATTTTTCAAGTGTATGTCGATCATATTATCTTTGGTTCAACTAATGAGAAAATGTGTGATGTCTTTCAAAACTCGTGCAAAGTGAATTCGAAATGAGCATGATGGGATAATTAAGGTATTTTCTTTGCTTGCAAATTAAACAACATGAAGATGGCATTTTTATATGTTAAGAAAAATATACAAAAGATCTCTTAACAAAATATAAAATGAATGAAGACAAAATCATGACTACTCCCATGCATCAATCTTCTTTATTAGACAAAGATGAAAATGGAAAATATATTTGTGAAAAAGAATATAAGGGTATGATATGATTGTTGGTTTATTTAATTGCCAGTAGACCTGATATTATGTTTGTAGTAGGATTATGTGCTAGATTTCAACCCGCGCATAAAGAATCTCATTTAATAGTTGTAAAAAGGATCTTTAGGTATCTTGTTGGTACTAATCATCTTGGCCTTTGGTATAGAAAAGATTCTCATTTTAATCTTGTAACTTACTGCGACTCTGATTATGTGGGAGATAAGTTGAACAAAAAAGTACAAGTGGAGCATGTCAATTTATTGGAGAAGCATTAATAAGTTGGTCATGCAAAAAACAAAACATGATTGCCTTATCAAAAATTGAAGCTAAATATGTTTCAGCTGCAAACTGTCGTTCTCAAGTTCTCTGGATAAAAAATCAACTTGAATACTTCTCTGTAAGTTATTCAAATATTCTAATTTACTGTGATAACACTAGTGCTATAAATCTTTCGAAAAATCCTATTAGGCATTCTAAATCTAAGTCATTGAAATAAAACATCATTTCACTCTTGATCATGTTAATAAAAAGGAAGTTGAATTAATCTTTGTTGATACTCAATAACAACTTGATGGTATTTTTACATATCATCTTGTAGAGGAAAGTTTCAACTTTCTCAAAGAAAAATTGAAAATTATCAAAAATCCAATCAACTTGCATTATTTTTTTTTTTGCATAAACGAAGAACGTTCATCAATCTTTGTTTTACTCATCATTCTCTGTTTCTTCGCTCACCAATCTCCGTTTTTCCTTCACAAAAATAGAAAAGTGCTTTTGTGAGCATTAATTACATGTGTTAGTTTGTCTACAAAAGTGCACTGTCAAGTTGTCACTCCCTATTTTTTTGTTCCCTATTATCCTCTTTTCCAACAACCATATGATGACAAAATAATCTTCACTTCAAAAATTCTCAATATTTATTTTCTCCTACATTAGTTTGTGATACTCCATTAAGATCGTCATCTCAAACATAAATTGGAATCACAACTATTTCACCAAATATAGGGTTACTTCAATATTCTAATCACAAATTCACATAATCACTATCATTAATCATATCTCATCACATAAACTTATCACCATTTTATAGCATCACTATCATCAATCATACATCATCACATAAACTTATCAAAAATTTATAACATCATTATTATTAATTATATATCATCATAATCACATAAACTTATCTAAATGAATTCATATTTTATTATCACATCATATAAACCCATCTAATCAAACACATTCATAAATTTCATATGACACTTAATATCACAACAATATCAAATAACACACATTTAATCCTCACAATTAAATTAATCAACACCTTATAAATATTTCTATTCCAAATTTTATCCACACAATTTCCATATTTGCACATTAATAACTTTATCCATCAAAGTGCTATTGCCGTATGTAGCGAGCCATGTATGAATCATTGGGAAATACAGTTTTCATGTTCATCTCACAGTATATTATACTCATGAATTCAAACGCTCTCTCACCCCTTACCTTATTTAGATGTTTTCTCAAACACATAAATCAATGAAAATTTTCAACAACAACTGCAGATCGACAACGTATAGTGAGCGAACCTGAATAAACGACGAGTTCCCAAAATCATCGAGACGTGACTGATAAATTATGCAGAACATAAAAATAAATGTTAAATAATTAATTATAATTTTCAAAACAAAAATGAAAAAACAACGAGAAAACTACAAAAACGGTATCACTGACTCGTCGAAGCGCTGGAAGGGTCTGATGTAAACCTCACCGGAAAATATAAATGAGTAGTACTTCATGAAGGTTTTTGTAACACCCTGATTTGTAATGGTGCGAGTGCATTTTTTTAAAATAAAATAACTTAATAAATATTATGTTGTAACACAAAACGACAAGAGTCGTAAATAATTAAATCATATATACAAACAAGCTAAAATAGTTTTTGGGCCAATAGTCTACATTATACAAATAGAAAATAGAATGGGACTGTGAGACCTATCAGACATCGCTCATACCCCTAGGGTATTCCCGACAGACACCTGCACAAAAGTACTGCTCATACCCCTGGGGTATTCCCGACAGACACCTGCACAAAAGTAACATAGACCCCCCATAATTCAACCCCTCTTGTTGGTTTTTTGCACCTTCACTTATTTTTTTCATTGATAGAATTAGAGAACCTTGTCACATGACCAATGTTTAACTGCCTAGTTTACCAAATTACCCTTTTTAACTTATGTTGACTGTGTTAGACCGCATATCATGGTCTTGGAGCAATTGGCATAATTTTTCTCCCTTACCCCATCCTTCCCAACAAGTGGTGTTATAGCCCTAGTTTGACTGAGTGGAGGAGAAAGAAGGGATCATGGTGTTGGATCCTTGTATCTATGCATTCAACCCTAGCTAATTATGAGGGTAGGGCGTGCTAAATCCATTTTGAGGGAATGTTTTGTTGGGAATATCTGTTCGCACTTTCCCTTGAAATTGTGCCTCCATTTTGATCGTTAATGGCACTAAAAATGAGTAAGATGAGTACAACTGCCAAATGATCAAGATATATTGAGCTTTCATTCAGTCTTGAACCTTAGTGACACTTGTGACCTTTTATATACTTACGAAAGACTCAAATGACTCATATTCGATTGCTTCTTGAATCCCTAATCCACCATTGACTAAGAGGAATTCAACTATCACAAAATTCGATTGTTTGCCATTTTCAGCTAACAAGCTATTTCTTTTTGGCTTAATTTTAGTGTTGGTCTCTCTATTATTATTATTATTTATTAATATTATTATTATTATTATTATTATTATTATTATTATTATTATAAATTTATGGAATTGATCCCTTACTTTAAAAATTGACAATTTTGATCCGTCCTTCAGATTTTTGAACTAAAAAAAATGATGATTTGACATATTTTCAATGTGACATTAATTAAGTTATAAATATAATAAATTTCTGAAGTTGAAATATAAGTTTTTATTTTGTTATATTTCAATTTTATGGATGTTAATCGTTATACATCATCATATTATATGTCACGTTATTTAAAGCATCACACATCATCTTTTTTTAGTTAAAAAATCAAAGAGAGATCAAAATTGTTGACTTTTTAAATAGGGCCAATTTCGTGAATTAGGAAAAATAGGAGGACTAAAACTACAACTAAGCCTTTATTTTTAGGTGTAAACAAATACTTCATGCATCACATTATGGGATAGCTGATAGATTCTGAGATGATGTGAGAAAATAATAATTATTGCACATAAACATTGTCATCATTGCACTGTAAAACAGAAAACTTGCGAAAGAGCTACACTTAGTGAAACATGTTGATTAATTATAAGTGCAAAGGTGGAAAAGACTTTTGTGAAAAGGCTAAACGTAATGATACTTGCCATGTGAGTCAACACTTTATTTATCCTCTAATTTAAAACATAAGAAGAAAATTATGTGAAGCCTTTGAAAAAGTGAATATTCTTGTAAAAGTCAAATTCTATAAAGAAGTTAATTAGTTTGGAACGTCAATATGAAAAACGATTCCTCTTGTAAAGCTATCATCTCTTCAATGCCTCTGATCAAGAAGTCAACAAAGAAGTTAACAAAAAGTGTTATTCGTCTAAAGACAAAATTTATATGAGAAAGAATTTTGTTCCCATGATTTATGGTATAGTTGACATTGTATCAGAATATGTAGTATCAAGATAATAATTTTGTTCTTCTGATTTATAGTTTTTGCGGAAAACGTACTCTTTTTGTTTCCTTTCTAACATTACAAATAAAAGATGTATGACCTTTTCTAACACAATAAAAGCATTTGGCAAAGGGACTACTAAAATTTGAATTTTGGCTAAAATAAATTCTTGAAATGTTTTTCATGATTCTTTGGACGATAGCCCAAATTGAATTTATCATAGGTTCTCCTTTGATTTTCCAAAATGGTGTTCAAATTATCTCTCTCCATATTGTATTTTGCAAGTGTGTTATGCAAGTCTTCAACTTTGTTTTTCAAATCATTGCATTCATCACACTTAGGAATTTCTTCCTCTTTGTTTCCACTATAGGTACTAGGAGGAATCTCACTTACGAAATAATTTCTCTCTTTAAGAATATGTATTTACTTGTTTAAAATGATTATCTTTTATTCAAGAACGAAAATATTTTTCTTAGAAGTAGAGACAATTTTTCTAAGTTTATTTGTTTCATCATTCAATTCTTTGCAAATGGCTAGTAACTCATCATAAGTGAAATTAGACTGGGTTTCACAAGCGTTTGTCTTGTTTTCTTCATGGTTTTCCATGAGACATAGGTTTGCTTCTTAATTTTCAGAGTTGTCAGACGAATCCATATCATTGCCCTCCAAAGCAATGTATGCCCTTGTTCCTTTCGGGTTCATTGATTGTTGTTTGTCCATCATTTCATGTTTCTTTTGACTTAAAAGAAATTTGGGTTTTATATGACATTTCTTACAAAATTCGTAGCACTTTTAGTTGAAAAGGGTAGCTTCCTCATTCTCTTTGGAGGGGCTTAAAGATTACTTGTTTTTGCCTTTAAGTCTATTGTACCTTTTGTACTTTCAAACTATCAAGCTTATGTCTTCATCTTTGAGGGTGTCATAATTTTCTACATCACTTTCTTTGATGTTTGCTTTAAGTGCAAGGTCTTTTTTTTTTCTTATCGATTTCTTCGCTTTGAGCCAGGCGATTTAGTTCATGATCATGTTCTTGTAATTTACCAAACAAAGTTGCCAGATCCATTCAAGCTAGGTCCTTAGGTTTTTCCATCACAATTACTTTAGGTTGCTAACTACGATATAAGCATCTAAATAATTTTTTAATCAAATCCTCATTTTTGAAGAGTTCTAAGATGATTAACATTGTATACATAACGTTTTCCCATATCTTAGATCTTTTCGTTGGGTTTCATCTTAAAGAGCTCATACTCGTGAGTTAATATGTTCATCCTAACACTTTTGACCTCGGTAGTTCCTCACGGGTCACTTGAAAGGTTTCCTCCATTTATTTTGTATTTTTACAAAATGAGATTCGATTGAACTCATCCACCTCTACACCATTGACTTGATGTTTGGGATAAAATGGACCATTAACTATGACAAGCCAATCATCCTCTCTTTCCAATCTAACACCACTTGTTGAACAAGTGACTCCATGCTTGAGAACACAGTAATTGATGTATGATTGAATTGTATTATCCATTCAATGTGAGTTAAATTCTTCAAAGAGATTATGTGGCAATTTAGACACATATTTGAACTGATGTACTCAAGCATGGTTGTGGCGAAAACTCTTAAATTCAAAAAAGGTACCTGAAGAGATATTAATATACTTGGAATCCTTAATGGAAATTTCCAGAATGTTGAGAAGAATAGAGAGGTTTATAGTGGTATTTTTGGAGAGACAAAGGACAAAATATCAAAAGCCTAAAACTGCAGAGTAAAGAATACTTATATGCTATTGAACTAATAGATGGTTAATACTGAAAGTCTGTACTAAGACAAAATTTTAGTAAAAAGAGGACTAGACGTAGCAACAATTGTTGTTAACTAGTATAAAAATGCAGGTGGTTGTAATCAAGTTAGGCTTAAACTAGTCTATAATCAATAGTTGAGTGTTTTTATAAAAAAGTTAATCAAATTATGCTTTTTGTTTATCAAAGAAATTAATCTATAAAATAGTTAAGACAATTCAAACCCCTCATTTCTTGTGCACTAACAATTTGATGGTGCTACATGTTCTCTCTGGGGGTTTTAGAAATCCTTCTGAAACTGAACTTGAGGTGAAAGATTCCCCTATTTCTACTCTTGGTAATGTTCTACAATGTTTCTCACATGAGTCGTTGGAAAAATTGATGCATTATGATGGTAAAATGGATAAGCGATCAATGGTTGTTCACTAGTATAATTTAGGTTTTGTCTTGGTACAATTGAACCCACCAAGTTTGGTGTAGGTACATCAAGTTGTGGTAGGTGTGTGGTAGGATTAGCTGATGCAAGTGGGTAGTAACCTCATGGCTATTAGGAGGGATCATCCACAAATGGTTTTGATATTCCTAATGGTGGGTTAAAGGCTTGTCCTTTGTATTTGACATGTTGTTCACCTACTTACTATTTCCATAAGGCGATAATGGCGGCATTCAAATTTTTCCTATTACTATAGTTGGCCTCCTAACCATATGTAATTGACCATATTGAAGTTAGCCTAATTACACAAATCACTCACCACCGGGTGTTGTTGGTGTAAGCCTTAGCATGAATCTAGCACCGTAATGGTTCTTTTCCTCAATGGCACGACAATCCTAAGTTGTAAGTTAAGAAGACAACGATTGAACATTGTGACCTAGTCCAATAGTGGCTGCCTTTCCTCAACAGCTTGACGGTACTAAGTTGGAGGTAATCACTCGGCAGTCATTCCATATTCGGCAGCCGTTGCATATTCGATAGCGGTTCCATATTCGGTAGTCGTTTCATATTTGGTAGTCGTTCAACTAGGTAATCACTCCGTAGTTGTTCCATATTTGTTTAAAAGGTAATAATGGATGTTTTTGTTGCAGGAAAAAATCTATTCTTTGAAACTCAAAATCATTTTTTAGGGTTTAAAGGGTGTTTGTTTCAGCTTTTTTAAAATTCATTTTGTTAGAAAAATAATTTTTTGTTTTATATATATAGATATGTACATTGGTATTGGTATGTGGAGAGGATCATGTGGTATGGATAGATCATCGTGTGAATTGGTATGGATAGAGCATAAAGCTTGATATGTGTGTAAGGACTAATTATGGATTCATTTTGTTTTTTGTTTTATTGAAAGTTTGTTTCAGTGCAGACTTGTTAGTTATTATTTTATATTATTTGATTATAATTTTATTAGTTTCCCTTTTATATAAAGGTATAGTTTAGCCTATTAAAAAAAATGTAAAATATAACATGTAAATGTTTTGATGTGAATTAGGCTTTTAAATAAGATTTCAAGTTAGGCCGAACTTTTAAAAAGGCTAGACCAGACCAATAAAAAGCCTATGATAGGTCGTAGGTCAGGCTTAGGCCTAAAAAATTAATTGTAGACCATACTCATGCCTTTCAAAGCCTTACTTGACCTGGTCTATTCCTACCCCAAATTAACTAGATTAATCTCCTTCAGGTGGAAGGGGGCTAGATGTAACTACCACATAAGTGGTGAACCAATATAAATCTTTATGTTCTTTACATTATTTTTGTACTAATATATTCTTGTCACTTTACTCATATTTAGCCACACGAGACTAATCTATTATTTCCACTTTGCCCTAGTTTAGCCACGCGAAAAATAATTTAACGAGAAACACAATTCAAACTCTCAATTTTTTGTGATTCTTGTTCCTTAACTAATAATAACAAAAACAAACAAATAAGGAACAATAATTTCCGAACTGTATTTACTAAAAATGCATATTAAGTTAGAATAAAAATTTATATTAACGACTATTTATTTTAAGGTTGCATAAACTACAAGGAAGATAGTAATAGTAATCTAAATGTTTCTAAACACGAAGAATATTATATCTTAAACAAGTAATTATGTTTACAAATAGAGCAAGTTATAATATAGTAATCAGAAGTATTGCGATAAGTAGTTCGAATTAAAGCATTAACGACAAAACCAAAAATACAAGTCATTGTTCTTGTATAAGCTAGATCCTCGGATGAACGAAGAAAATAAAATCTATTAAATAAAGTTCATTATGACACTTAAGTAGCTACTAAAGTTGTGTATGACTTTGATGAATGCACCTCTAGTGATTCTGTTAATACAAGCAACAATTTGAATGTTCTGCCTCAAATAAATGTTTCAAGAAAAATGGTCATCTGTCTCTAATAAATGTGTCAAGAAAAATGATGTTTTGACTTTGATACATGTGTCAAGCAAAATGATCATATGCCTCTAATAAGTGTGTCAAGAAAATGATCGTCTAGCTTTGATAAATGTGTCAAGAAAAATGATCACATGGCTTTGATAATTGTGATGACCATTGTATCGTCTGATGAAAGCCAATGGTCTATGAAGTCAACACTAGTCAACGCTCTAAAGAAGACAAATATGTTTATCCTCTGCTCAACTTCTTGAAATTATTAGGTGTTTAAATGTATTTGTCTCATCCTTTAAGATATGCCTTTTTAATTGAAGATGCATAAAATCAACTATATAGATGTATATGAATACTTCTTAAAGGTTGATTTGCCTTAAATGCTAATTGAAGATTTCGAACGGTAACATTCTCAATAGACACTTCTTCTTTGTATTTAAGAAGAAATCATTTAGTTAATTGATAGTAAGAGAAAAAAATGAAAAAGCCAATGTTTTAAGAAGAAATTCTGGTAAAAAAGTCTAGAACACATAAAAAGCAAATAATGAATGAAAAATCTTCTCAATAGAGAGCTATTAGAATTGATATAAATAAATCATCTTATTTTATACACTTGAATTGATATAGAATTTCAAATGTAATATTCTCTCAATGAGAGTTAAATCCTAAAAACAAACTTTGTGTCAATTCAGACATAAACTATAACTGATGTAAATCAGCCTGATTAGGGCAAAAACACTTTTTTTCATAAAAAGTATAACAATACTTATGAACCTTAGCAGTTGTCTGCCAAAATGTGGAAGAAAGATACGAATGGTAAAGAACTCCTAGAGGCTACAAAAGAATACTCAAAGTCAGAAGAGGCGGAGTAAAAATACTTGTATGTATGTTATTATTAAAATAGTGGATTCAATAATCGAATGTACTAAGACAAAACCTCTTTATAAGTGGAGCACTAGATGTTGCAACATTATGTGATGAACAAGTATAAAGATCCGTGTGTTCCTCTTCTCTCTCTTTATTTGTTACTGTAATCTAAGTTCTTAATGATTCAAATTTATTTTACTAAACCTGTTTTATAATAGTAAGAAGAATGATTTGATCAAGAACATATTCTTTGTTAAGCAAATAAAGTACTTTTTTTCTTTTTAAATGTCAAAACATAATGCTTTATGTAATTTACATTCTTTTTTACTAATCTATTCTTGTCACTTTGCTATAGTTTAGCCATGCGAGACTAATCTATTCTTGCCACTTTGCCCTAGTTTAGCCACGCAAAAAGAATTCAACAAGAAACACAATTCAAACTTCCATTTTTTTGTGATTCTTGACTCTTAACTAATGATAACAAAAACAAACAAATAAGGAACAATAATATCTGAACTGTATTTACTAAGAGTGCAGATTAAGTTAGAATACAAATTTATATTAACGACCATCTATTTTAAGGTTACATAAATTACAAGGAAGATAGTAGTTATAATCTAAATGTTTCTAAACATGAAGAATATTATCTCCTAAACAATTAATTATGTTTACGAATAGAGCAAGTTATAATATAGTAATCCGAAGTATTGCGATAAGTAGTTCGAATTAAAGCATTAAAGGCAAAACCAAAAATACAAGTCATTGTTCTTGTATAAGCTAGATCTTCTGATGAACAATGAAAATAGAATCTATTAAATAAAGTTCACTGTGACACTTAAGTAGCTACTAAAGTTGTGTATGACTTTGATGAACGTGCCTCTAGTGATTGTGTTAATACAAACAACAATTTGAATATTCTGCCTCAAATAAGTGTTTCAAGAAAAATGGTCATCTGTCTCTAATAAGTGTGTCAAGAAAAATGATATTTTTCCTTTGACACATGTGTCAAGCAAAACAATCATATGCCTCTATTACGTGTGTCAAGAAAATGATTGTCTAACTTTGATAAATGTGTCAAGAAAAATGATCACATGGCTTTGATATTTGTGATAAGCATTGCATTGTCTAATGAAAGTCAATGCTCTATGAAGTCAACGCTTTGGAAAGTTAACGCTCTGAAGAAGACAAATATGTTTATCCTTTGAGAAAAAGTGTTATTTGCTTTGGAAAGTCAACGCTCAGAAGAAATTGTTAGAATTTTAAAAGTATTTGTCTCATCCTTTGAGATATGCCTTCTTAATTGAAGATGCGTAAAATCAACTATAAAGATGTATATGGATACTTCTTAAAGGTTGATTTGCCTTAAATTGTGATTGAAGATTTCCAATTGTAACATTCTCAACAGAAACTTCATCTTTGTATTTAAAAAGAAATCATTTAGTTAATTGATAGTAAGAGAAAAAAATGAAATAGGCAATGTTTTAAGAAGAAATCATGTAAAAAATGTCTAGAACACATCAAAAGCAAATAATGAATGAAAAATCTTCTCAATAGAGAGCATTTAAAATTGATGTAAATAAATCATCTTATTTTATACACTTGAATTGATATAGAATTTCAAATGTAATATTCTCTCAATGAGAGTTAGAATCCTAGAAACAAACTTCGGGTTAATTCAGACACAAACTATAATTGATGTAAATCAGCCTGATTAGGGCCAAAACGCTTTTTTTTTCTTAAAAGGTATAACAATACTTATGAACCTTAACAGTTGTCTCTGCCATAATGTGGAAGAAAGATTCTAATGGTAAACAACTTCTAGAGGCTACAAAAGAATACTCAAAGTCAAAAGAGGCAGAGTAAAAATACATGTATGTTATTGTTAAAATAGTGGATTAAGTCGTCGATTGTACTAAGGCAAGACCTCTTTATAAGGGGAGGACTAGATGTTGCAACAATCTGTGATGAACTAGTATAAAGATCCCTGTGTTCCTTTCCTTTCTCTTTCTTTATTACTCTAATCTAAGTTCTTAATAATTCAAATTTATTTTACTAAATCTGTTTTATAATAGTAAGTAGAATGATTTGATAAAGAACATGTTCTTTATTAAGTAGACAAAGTATTTTTTTTCTTTCTTAAATGTCAAAACACAATTCAATTAGATATTTGGAAGTAGTTACAATTACTACACAATAAATAGTGGTCGTGGTAAGGTATAAACCGTATCACATATTTTCTCATGATTTGTAGCAACGATGCATTACTAGATGTTAATCATTATTTATAATATTATATTTTATATAAACTATATATAATCTTTAATAGTATTACCATTTTATTGAAAATCTATAAGGGTCACATGCATAAAGTACAAACAGCAAAATGAATTTGAGTTACTTAGATGTTAACAACAAAATATAGTATTAGCATATTTATAATTTATTTAATTTAATTTGATTAAATAAATTAGGATTGACAATTAATTGAAATAAAATGATTTAATATATTTTACAGTTTGTATTTAATTAAAATTTTTAATTAAATATAATCATTTATGACTTATTTTGAGTTGGGCCCAAAATAGGATTCTTATGATTTTAGTGGTTCATTCTCTATAAATAGAAAAATAGCACATTTCCAAGTAATCATGATTGTCACTACCCTCATAGAATGGTTAGTACCATATTCCATTTTGTGCTCACGTGGACTATGCAGTGACATCTGTAATTTCCGTATTGGTGATTAGTGTTAAAGCAGGCTTCAAGAGAGATCATATTCAACAAGAAACTAATGAAAGATGTGGTAATAACCATTGGTTTCTCAGTGTGGATCAATTCATTTTTCTCTAAGACAATTAGAAACAGCTACAAATGTAAGCATTGCCAAAATTTGAGAAGGATCATTAGTCTTGTGTTGGCCTGACTTTCTTTTATGTTGATGATGTTGGTTTGATTATGCAAACACTTTTACTAGAACACAACTACATTCGTAGTGTTTATAAAGGCATGCTAAATTTGTTGTTGGAACTAAAAATTAGCCGATGAAAGGGCTAGTTATTCTCAACTTTTGATTCCCTGTTGCTTCAAATGATCAAATGATTATGTTAAAGAAAAAACATTGTCCATCAAGTATGGGACATCTAACTACTCTAAAAAAGTGTTGAGCACGGTGTCTTTGTGTTTAAGCTACAAAACTAGGAATGCATAAAATAAATGAAACTAATAAGAGGATAAAGATGGTGTCTTTGTGTTTAAGCTACAAAACTAGGAATGCATAAAGTAAATGAAACTAACAAGAGGATAAAGATAATGTAAAAAGCTTATTTGATTAATTATGCTTGTCAAAAGATTGCAAGTAGTAGTGTTTGTAGGTAAAGCTAATACCACACTAGCCATAAATTGTACCCTACAGACATGTAGTTGTGCTCGACTAATTACACAAGTAATGTATGGTAACTCTCATTTGAGGGAATCAATAGCACCCCCAATCGACTCGTTTTCCTATTCTTCGGCATGTCTCGTTGGCAATATCTTGTCACGCTTTTTCTTGGAATTGTGCATTTGTGTTGATTGTTAATTGCACGAAAAACGTGAAAGATGAGCGCCATGTTCAAATTATCAACTTATATTGGGCTTTAACGCAGTCTTGAACCTCTGCGACCCTTGTGAACTCTTGTAAACTTGAAAAAGACTCAACTGACTCATATTTGGTTGCTTCCTACGCCCCTGATCGACTCTCGATTAAGAATAAATCAATTATTCCAAAATTCGATTGTTTGTCGTTCTAACTTAAGAAATTATTTATTTTTAGACTAAAAAAATTATTTTTGTTTTATCTTTTGTTAAAATAGCGTTGAATTTCCTTCACATGGTTATGTCACACTCCAATTTGGTGATTTCACGAAAGCAATAAAAAAAAAAAGTGAAGGAAAGGCATCTAATTTAGTTAGCAACCACTAGTTTTTGGAAAATCATAAATGAAATAGTTGAGGGTGGTGTTGATGGTATGAGAAAGGCGCTGGAGGCGATCAAAATGGTATCTTGGCTTTGGCTCTTAAGCAAGAAAAGTAGAATAAATAACTATAATTTTTCTTGAACACCATTTCGTTTGATATCTTGTATTCGGTTGAAACATCTCTTGTAGTCCTTATTGTCCAATTGCTTATTAAAGAATGTGACACTCAAATACCCGGTGTGAAAATCAATAAATCTAGTCCGCAATAGAAGGTTTCGTGACGTATAATACTACCTTATTTTAATTTCAAACATTAGAACGAATATGAATACGGATCTCCGGCTAAAGCATCAGCGAATGATGTGAATAATAATATATCTTGTTTCCAATATTTAAGGGAATAAAAAAATTCTGAATAAAAGGAATAAAAAATATCTCTTCTAATTCTACTAGTCATAAGTCATGTCCTACAAAAATATAGTTTCGTTTGGCTAATTATGTGGTTAATTACGTGTATTTGAGGGTGCCGTTTCTTTGAATTGGGCACCATGTTGAACGCCACTGGTGCTAAAAATATGGAAAATGTGTGCCACTACCAAATTATCAAGTTATATTGAACTTTGATTCATTCATAAGCCTTTTCAATTTTTGTGGACTTTGTAAAGTTGAGAAAGATCCCACCTTCTCAGATTTAGATGTTTCTTGTACACTTGATCTTATTTCGCCTAAGGAAAATGTGGCTAACCAAAGATTTGATTGTTTTTCATTCTCAACTAACAAATTATTTATTTTTAGGTGTAAACAAATGTCACGTGTTGCATTATCGAATAGTTGAAAACTTATGAGATAATGTAACACATACAATAATTATTGCACATAAACAATATCGTCACGCCGTAAAATGATAAACTAATTGTTATAAACCGGCTTGAGAAAGGGTGAAATTTAATGATACTTGATAAGTTACTTACCTGAATGATAACCTTCACTATCTCAAATAATCAAGCATAATTCATGTCTAATGATTAGATTATATATAGACTTAGTCGATTACTTCACTCCTCTCTTGTTGTTATCATTCTCTAATTTCTTGTTTGTTTCCTCAAGACATTATTGCAATCTTTGGTAACTCATACTTTCGTAAAAGAAAATTCTTCTTAATCTTTTCAGTTTGCGACCATTTTTTTTTCTTTCTAACTTCCAAATTTGTAACCAAAACTACAATGGTGTTGACCTTTTCAACTCAGTTTCTTCTGTCTCATTATCGTCAACTACTACCATTGAGCAACCTGGTCACTTAAGCCCCCTCGTCGCTATTCATAACCACTTTTCCTTTTGCCTTTAACTTCCACAATAAGTTATGGGGATATGTTTCTTGGCTTATACTTATGTCACGATAACTACCTACCATAGATAATTCGGATGGAAACGACCAAAAGCGAGGAATGGAAAAAGTGAGGTCTTTATGATATGGTTATGTTATCTAAAGAAGTCAAGAAGTTTGATGTAGAGCCATTTTTTGCTTCCTCGACTACTAGTCGGTGATCGTCAACACCTTTGTTTTCCTTTTAGGAACCATGACCACCACCCTGGAAGTGGCTCACTACAAGAAAAACTGTTATTACCTACGGCAAATTTTATCTTTACCTACGGACTGTCAATAGGTAACGTAAAATTACGCATGGATTACCACTGACACGAGTTTCTAGCTAAATCGCTCGTAGGAAAATATTTACCGACGGACAAGCTGTGGTACACACTTACTTAAGTATTGTTCGTGGGTAATATGACTTACTGAGTCTTCGTCGGTAACGTTACTCATAGATTTTCTGTAGATAAAATAGTAGATACTTACCGACAGAAAAGTCGCAAGTTACATTACTCACAGACCATCTGTGACAAATTCTACTATTTTATATTTGATATTGATAATTTTATCCATGAATTGTCTGTGGGTAGTGAAAAAATGATTTTAATTTTATTTTTGTTTTTTTACAGTTTCTTGTATTTATTAATATATATTTAAAATAAATTGTAAGAATATTAAAACATCATTGTCAAAAGAAATTGAAATATTATGTAAATAGTGTTTTTAAAATACACATTCTAACATCCATAAGTCTCAAAATAAGGACAATTTATACTACCATGGTTCTCAAAATAAGCACATTGCTGCTGCCATAAGTTTCAAAATACACATTACGACACTATCGTAGAAATATATATAGATAATGTCTACAAGTCTAAACAAAATATGTAGTCATAACTACTATACGAAACTGAAACTTGTATTACTCCTCGCCGTCATCATCGCTAGACTCATCCTCGTCATAATCTGGATGAGGACGACGACGGGATGACTCAGCCTGTATCGAAGCAACACTTTTTGTCAATGTTGCTAGCTGCATCTGTAGTTTTGTAGTGCGTTGCTTTGTTTGTTGAACTTCCTCTTGTCGACGTTGCTCAACTTTCCTTAGCTCCTCTCGCGCCTCTCGTGCCTTGTGTTCTGCCACTTTTGCTTGCTCCTCAAATGTTGCTATTTGTGCAGCTATCTCGTTATATTGTTGAGACAAGAAATTGGCGCAACCTCTAGATGGACGAGAATCTAGAACTAGACTTGCGACACCTGGTCTACAAAGCGAGCATCTATCTCCAGCACCATAGATCCTCCCTTTATTCTTCCCCCTAACAGATTGGACCCACATGTCTAAGCGAGCTTCCGCATTAACCACTTGGCTACAACTACTAGATGTTTTCCCACCTTTAGAGGCTTGTTGCAACTTACCTTGAAATGTTTCCTACTCAAATAGAAAATCATGCAACATAGTCAAATTACTTTTACAAGAAATATAAATGAAAGAATGAATAAATGATTTAATATTTCTTACATATGTTTTTTTTTCTCTTTCATCAACCCAAGAGTTGTCCTTCTTCTTAGTGTGAGTTTTTAAAAAGACCTCATCCAATGTGGGGTCTCTACCTAACTCTTCAGCCTTACAAAAAATAAACAACAACAGAACCGTGAACAAAATGAGAATCAAATTTCACCAGAAAAGAAAAACAACAAAATATTTTAGAAAAATAACTCTGCATTTCGAAACAGCAACACAATAAAACAATAAAAATAGCAAATAGTAGACATGTCTTGGAGTCAAACATTAAATGGTTATACAGTGAAGAATTTGACATAGAAAGCGTACCATCCGAATGGTATATTCAGCAATGGATATAGATCCACCTGTTGTAAGATATATGCCTCTTTGACTATGATTTTGATATAACTTCCAAACATACAATGTATATGCATTATCTGATTAATCTAATAGTTTGGGTTGAGATACATTTCAGGAAAGAATCAAACACTACACTTGGACAAATCTTGGATCTCAAGCAATCAAGCAAAGATTGATCATATCATACAAGGCTTGAAGATTATGTGTAAATTTGTCTATTGTTCATAGTTTTTATTAGTTAGATTCATCATTATGATTTCATACATCTATTATTTGCCAATTAAAACTGAAATCATAAAATAAGTGTGTTAATCAATCAATTGGTAAATCAATTAGCAAATCGATTACTTAAATGTTTTTATCAGACTTGTGTTCTATGATTAAAAGAAATCGATTGGACAATCGATTGATATACTTTTCTTAAGTTACAAGCTTTTTACTAATCAATTAGTTAATCGATTGCATGAATGAATTAATTCATCATTTATCATAAACATATTGCATAATCGATTGGCACATCGATTTTAATTAAATATCAGTTCGATTAGATCCCTAGCTAGACCGAGAATCTCATGATAGCTCCATGCAAAACAATCTTCATATTGCATTATTAGTCCAAGTATTTGATCCCTTTCAACCTCAATCAATAATCCACTAACTTTAGTTAACCTTGGTCCTATAGACTTCCTAGATAACATCTACCAACGGATCTTGTGCTTCAAAGGTTAGGAACTTTATTTGAATAGATAAATAAAGTACTTTGACCATTAGAATTCTTAGTCTTTTAGAGTCAACTCCTTCGACTTCATCTTCCCTATCTTCTTATAAGAACATAACATCAAAAACACTAGCCTCAGATCCCATAGTTGTCGATTGATCCATAAGGTCTTTTAGTTCATGAGGGAGACTAATCATTAAGAACTTCATCGGAAGGTCATAGGTCGGTCTGAGCTTTTAATAGGAACCATTCATTAGCAAGATTGCAAGGCCTCAAACATCTTAACCTCGATCAAGAAATGATTCATGTCAGCCTCCATAATATCTACCTTGCCACTAACCAAGAACATGATGAAGTGTTAAAGGCACACATTCCCTAGTATCTTCTTAATATGACAAAATAAAAGGTTTCCATTTACGACAATGAAGGCTTGCATTATTTCCTTTGGCCTCACCAGGGTATCAACTATGGACGCCCAAGGCATGAGACGTTATCCCATAAAGATGGCTATATTTATGTTGAATGGGATTAGATCTTCCAAGTTTTTTCCTAAATTATTTGGAGATAATATTTGCATAAGATTGAGGAAAACTCCCACCATCAACAAATACTCGGCTAAAAACCTTACCATTAGTAGTAGCTTCATTGAACAATGGCTTAAGATGCTTTACAAAATCTGAGATGAACAATGGCTTAAGATGCTTTTCAATGAACATACCTTCGGCTTCCTTGCAAGTAGTTAAGACATCCTATTCAGTATATTCTACAAACGCATCTCCCTTTAGTTCCTTTGGCTGAGAAATGTCCGCCCATAATTCGATAGGGATAAGATCAATAGTATTTATTAGGTCGATACTAATGTTTTTATCTTCCTAGAACAAAGTATTTAGGATGTATTCTTCATAAAAATCAAAATAAGCATGGAGTGTATCATCTAAAGAATAGGAGAAATCATTTAAAGCATATGTAATTTCATAATCCACTGTTTCTTGAAGTGTTAACATGGACTGAAAGCCAAACATCATAGATTCAAACTTGTTTTGAATAAGTTCTTAAGCATCTAACACACCATTATCAGGGATTTCACGCGCTTCAAATATTTGCACATTCGGATTTTTTGTATCTAGTATCTTTAACAATGTTTGTAAGTACAGAGGTACGCCTAAGAGGGGGGTGAATTAGGTGTTAGGAAATTTTATTGTTTTCAGCGATATGGTAATTGAATTTTCTGTTTTAAGATAGTAGCTAATAATAAGTAAATGCAGTAACTAAATGTAAACAATAGAATTATCCTGGTTCCCCTTGAACCAAGGGTACATCCAGTCCTCTTGCACACCACAAGAGATTAATCCACTTATTGTCAGAAAATGTACAACTCCCACCCTAGGATTTCTGCTACAAACTTCCAACAACACTTCTAATATAGCACACCACAATCTTAGAATAAGCTACTTTAAGAAAGTACTACTTTCTTTTATAAGTGATACAATATGATTTGGAATAAAGATAAAGGAGAGGTATAATGATTTCTATCCAATAATACTTCAAGTACTTTGAGAACCTTTCTAAATGATATGAAAATGAAATGCAAGTACTTTGTAAAAAAGAGAATTTTGTTCAAAGTTATTCAAGCTATAGATTCAAGGATTGTTGTAGTCGAATACAGATTCGTGAAATTTGCCACTGACTTGCTTTGTATTCGACTACAGCAGGTCGTAGTCGAATACAGATTTGAAGGTTTAGCTACTAACTTGCTGTCTGTATTCGAATACACAATGTTGTATTCGAATACAACTTTGTATTTTGTCAAAAATAATAGTTTTAAGACTTTGTTAATGTAATTTTGACTTTTGAAAATACTTTATATGCATATGTAAATATGAATGGTTCTCATGTATTCGACTACAGAAGGTCGTAGTCGAATACTAAGGGTTTCCTCATTCTTTATGCTACCAATTCATCATTTTCCTTGATAAGTATCTCAAGGGTTTCCGACCAATTCTCCATTGTGCTCGCCAACCTTGGGAGGATTTCTATATAGTGGCGTAACATGCATTCTCCATCCTTCAAAGGAAGATTTCTTCCAAAATTCATGGTTTTTGCTTTGGATTCAGCTATAGTGCCATTAGGCTGTTGTACCTATATGGGTGTTTATTTCTCTTTCCAACTAGTCTGAACATCCACGATTCAACATACAATATGATGGCTATGTTCATAGATGCGAATGGATTTGTATAAATGGTCATCTCAATTGTCTCTTTGTTGGTTAACTTGAATATCCTCCTTCTAAATAGCTTTTCCAAAGACAATGCAATTAACAGTTCAATAATTGTATGAGTTGTGCCATTTTCAATATCTCTTGCCTTTTGATATCTTTAGGTAAAAGTATCTTATGACCATCTAATAGCCATATCTTTGGGAAGATAATGAAATATCTTATTAGTTTTAATGATATCAAAGGCATAGTCAAATTTGGTATATGATGAAGTGTTATCCTTTTCTTTTTCAGACCTTATGGAAAGATAGGAATAGTTTTACACTTATTAGGATTTTTTCCGTCAATATATCTATTGTGAGATTGGTTGACATATCATCATTAATATTTTTCTATATCGATGATGGAGTCAAGTTATGGGCCTTTTCCTCGATTAACACACTTCTCAATTTCCTAAATCAATAGTTCAATGTGTATTTTTCGGGAAGCCAGTTCGTTCATCTTATGTCATGTCATGCTTATCCAACTACTTTCTCCCTCAACTAAGAATGAATGCAAATAATGGCCATTGATGCATACTCTATATCAAGGAATTGGACTGAACATTTTCCTTCCTTTTTCGAGAACCATTCTATGATTTTAGTAACTGATTCATCCACTTGTTCTTTCAAATTAATTAGATCACATGTCGTAACTTCAGACTAAGACCTGTCAAATCTATCACGGAAACACCTTTCCATGTCTGCCCAGTTTTGGATTGGGTTTGGTGAAAGAAAGGAATACATCGTAATAGTTGTTCTTGTTAACAATAAAAAGAAAATTTGTAACATGGGGATTTCATTTTGGTTTCTCTCACCACATTGTGCATTAAATCTTCCAATGTGCTCTATTGTATATTTTCCATCTTCACTCAACAAAATAGAAAAATCTAAAGTTTTATAGCCTCTAATTAGAGGCACCAATCACTTGTAACAGCCCAATTTTTAACAGCACGACTGTATTTTTTTTTCAAAACAAATTCATAAAAACAAAGAAATAAAGAAGGAAATACTTTTGGATAAATTTTAAGTCGTAACATAACGACAAAGTCAACAAATATTTATAAGAAGCAGAATAGTGGTACATGGAACCCAACAAAATAAAATGTTAAGCTGACAATATTGGTATAGATACAGTCTTCCAAATTAAAATAAACACAACCCATAAAGAAAGACATCTAGTCCCTATACGTCAACCTAATTTGATCATTCTACAAAAACTGTACACTACGGATAATCTTCACAAGCCCCGCAAGATCCTCCTGACACAGCTGCAGTCATGTGTGTCCAACTACATTCTCATCCACACGGTACTAACCGGTGGGAAGATCCTGGTTCTCGTCTAAGGGCAAAGTTCATATTTCCACAATAGTTGTAAAGGGTCACCAACCGAAATTACCAATTAACACATAACATTTACGTTTTTAAATGCACAAAATAACCTTTCAACTTAGCATGCCATTGAAAGGGTTTCCATATGCTAGACATGCATAAACAAAGTTGAAAAATGAAGTTTTTAACAAAACTGCACTGTTGTATTCAAATGCAGCATCTATGTATTCGAATACAAGGTTGTTTCATATGTCAGCATCAAAAACAGCATGTCTATATTCGACTACATATAAGTCAACAGCAAAAACAGCATGTCTGTATTTGAATACAGCCTATTGTATTCGACTACACATAAGTCAGCAGCAAAAATAGGATGTCTGTATTCGAATACAACCTTCTATATTCGACTACGCAAAAGTCAACAGCAAAAACAACTGTCTGAATTCGAATACAACCTTTTGTATTTGACAACACATAACTCAGCAGCAAAAATAGGATGTATGTATTCGAATACAACCTTCTGTATACGAATACACATCAGAAAACAGCAAGAAAAACAGCAAAATTTAGCTTTTAAAAGGGTTTCCAAATCAATCAACACTTACACACAAATCCAAACAATCACACTTAGCAATTATAGCACAATCACCATGACAACTAGAGTTTCGAAAAGGTTTTACAATCAATCATACTTACACACAAATCCAAAACATTCATACTTAGCATTTATAGCACAATCACCATGAGAACTTTGAGTTTCGAAAAGGTTTCGTAATCAATCACACTTACACACAAATCCAAAACATTCTCACTTAGCAATTATAGCACAACCACAACAACCACTTGAGTTCAAACACTCAATCTTAATCTTGAATCAAACGTGACTCGCATGCCAAGCACCCTAATGCAATGCGTATATGCCAAAATGCATGGACTAGGAATTCCAAACCAAAATCCTCCTCGAAGGGTCGTAAATCATAATTGTACTGCCTATCACAGGCTGAAGTACTAAATTACCGAGGTGCTACCTATCACGGGTCAGCACGATTTACTAAAAATGTAAATCGTAAATGTAGCGCCTATCACAGGTCGAGTACTATTTTCCGATGTGCCACCTATCACGGATCATCACGATTTACCAAAAATGTGCAGTCTATCGCAGATCTTACACGACGTGACAATCCATGCAAGGATAAGATGAACCAAAAAATCACATGGAATCATCTTGTGACCCATCCGGTCACCACTATCACCATGGCCCATCCAGTCGCCATGTACTATGAAATGCATGAGCATACTCTGACTCTATCCACGACAATCATTAAGCAAATGCAAATATTAAAAGATTCCACATTTTTAATACATATTTAAATCTAATGATTTTCACGACAATCATTAAGTAAACGCAGATATTAAAAGATTCCCCATTTTAATACTCATTTAACTCTAATGATTTTCAAATTCCACACAGAGCATACTCAGACATATTCTCAAATTCAATCCACAATTCACACCAAATCACATCAATTCATTTTTCCACAAAATCCACACAAGCACATCTTAAAATTTAAAATATTAATTATGAACACAACAAACACAAATCCTCACAATCCACCACTAAAACACCTCAAATTTCATTTCCTCAAAATCACACATAAATGAGTTAAATTCATTTTCCACAAAACACTCACCAATATCACCAAAAACCCAACTCTAAAATTTCACCCATAAAAGCATTAAATTAATTTTCCCCAAATCTACCCTTCAACCCTAACAAATTTCTTTTCCACCCAACCACAAATAAGTCCCAAATGCAAACTAAAAATTTGGAAGGAGCCCTTACCTTAACGATAGCTCTAACACGCGATTACAGTACCGTAATTAATTTCGGTAAAATCTTCGTTCAAATCGTCGCTTCCAAGATGGCTCACTAGCACCGCAACATGGAGATGAGTAACTTTTCCTTCTATCTTTTTGCGAAACGAAGCTTAAATCTAGAAGAAAATGGAGGTTTTGAGTTATGGCGATTTTTGGTTTTTCTCGTGAAATAGACAGATAAAGAAGAAGGGTTCTCGCTAAGGTTGGGAGGAAATGATTTTCTTTCAGTTTTCCTTTCTTCCTTTTTCCTTCCTTCCTTTCTATTTCCTTTCTTTTCCTTTTTTCTTTCTTTTTCCCTCCAAACATATAAATATATATTTATATATATATATATATATATATATATATATATATATATATATATATATTAATTATAACTTAACAAATATCTAAAAATATCTAGATATTTATTAAAATTACCGTTTCACCCATAACCTCTCAAACCATTTGATAAAAATATCCACTCTCGTCGCAACTCAATTGACTGATGCAATTTTCAGCAACCCAAGTTATTTTTAACCAAACTTCCCGGTACTAAATTCTTTTGTACATAAATAAATTATTCTTCGACAAAAGATTCACCGTTCTTAATCTAATTTATTTATCGACGAATAATTTTAATCGAGGCATCAAAAGATATTTTTGGGCATTAAACTTACAAAATATCAATAACTTGGCTAAAAAGCCTCAGAGTTCAATACCAAAATACACTAAAAAAACATAAATTAGAATTTAAAACTATGGGTGTTACATCACTCATTTCACTCATGATAGGTGTTCCTATACATAGGCATATTCATGGTTTTCATTCAAAATCAAAGAATACCTCTTGATACTATTGGCTATGAGGTTAGGATCTAAGAATTGTTGTTCAGGAGGCATGGCCTCGACTTCAATTGGAGGGCACCATATTTTGTCTAGGAAGTTCTAAAGACCTTGTTGAATAATGTTCCTTAAAGGAGTCCACATAACCATTGGTGTATTATGTTGGTAAAGTGGATTTTCTATCCACGTATGCTCATCAGTATGACCTACCTTTGATCTTGGTAAATTTAAACCCACTAGGGTTGGTAAAGGTACATCAGGTTGTGGTAGGTGTGTAATGACCTCATGGTAGGTAAGACAAATATTACATAATTGGACTACTCATTTCTATTATTGAGTGATAAGTCCATTTCTTTGTAGGATTTTAAGAGTATTTACCCTCTATTTATCTTATTTTATGTTTTTGATTTCCACTTATCCTTTTTTGTACTTCATATTTGTAAAATTCTATTTTGGAGAAGAATTATGAAGAACCAGAAGAAAAAAAAATATTACAACTTTAGTGGTCTATTACAATCTTTGATTTAGTTAGAAGATTTATGCAAAGTTACAAGCTTTCACTAATTTATTAATAGCTATTAAACAATAGTTATATGTTACAACACTTTGGAAGGCCTTATACAAGGCCTGACAAGTAAAATAGTTTATTTTTAGTCCTCCTTGGTTTTGCACGACCATGCAAGATATATGTAGGGTCATGCAAATGTACACGAGATGTTGGAGTATGCCTAAATTATGTCACTACAAGAAAACACTTCCTTTGTGGCCAACTTTATAAATATTTTGTGGTCGAATAAAACCCTCCCTTTGTGGCCAACTTTATGTATATATAATGTTTATTTAATTATTATTTTTTTGTTAGTATTGATAGTTTTCGATAGTATTGATATATATTTTATTATTGTATTCGGTATATATTTTATTATTGTATTGATAATAATATATTATATTATGTGCAAATGTATTGATATATTATATTTATTTTAATTTTAATATTTAATATTTTATTTTAATTTTATTTAAATTTTAATTTAATTATAATCATAATTTATTTATAATTTACATTAATTTAAATTCATGTTTAATTATAATTATAATTATAATTATTAATTTTAATATTTAATTTTAATTTAATTTAAATTTTAATTTTAATTTTAATTTAAATTATAATTTATTTATAATTTACATTAATTTAAATTAATGTTTAATTATAATTATAATTATTAATTTAAATATTTAAATATTTTATTATTAATATTTTATTATTTAAATTAATCTTTAATTTAATTATTAATCTTTGTTTTTAATTATATTAACATTAGTTTATTTTATATATATATACATATATTAAATTTAATTTATAGTTAAATTATATTTCAAATTTAATTTAATTATAATTTAAATTTTAATATTATAATTATATTAATTTATTATATATAATAATGTAAAAGCCCTCACAAATGCCATTATTTTGTGGCTGCAAAAGCCCTCACAAATGCCAACGTATTTCAGCTCCTTTGTGGCTGCAAAAGCCCTCACAAAATTTTGTGACCAGCTTCTTTGTGGCTGCCAAAAGCCCTCACAAAAGCCACCTTTGTGGCTGTTTTTTTCTCTTTGTGAGGACTTTTGGCCCTCACAAAATTAGTGTTTTCTTGTTGTGTGTAGGGTCATGTAGACCATGTATGCAAAACAATGTAGATATTTTCCCTTCATTTTTTTGTACATAGGGTTGTTTGTAGGGACCACATGTAACGCATGTGGTCGTGCAGAAACGCTGAAATGAACCCTTTTACTAGGGTTTGGTATAAATTGGAAAATGTAGGTTGAAAATAAGAGTTTTTATATTTAGGAGTAAAGAAAAGAAGACTATAAGAAGCACATATCATCACCGTAGGAAGTTATCTTAGTCTATTTTCTTTGCAATTTTATTTTACAGATGTCATTATGTATTTAGTTATTTTCATGATTTTAACTAAATCCATAACTAAGGCTATGGTGGATTATTTACCATTTTAATTATATTTTCCTCCTTAATTTATAATCCTTGTGTTTGAATCCCAATAAAGAGTAGCTACCTTTACCAAGTTGATTAGTTTGTAGGTAAAGTCACATAGCTATAAAATATATGATTGACATGATTTGGAAGTATAAATTATAAATATTTTAGGGATATAATTATAATAGATATAAGTGAAACCATACGCCTTAGTGTTTCCATAAATTAAATTGTAATTTGTTTTTTGTCTTTCTACTCTAAACAATTTTAATCACGCTTTTTATTTTAATATATTCGGTTTGATATCTAGAACTTTCATCCTAAATTTATTACTACTATAATAGGGGTGCACTTGCCCTTAAGGTTGCTTTTAACGCAACATTAGGCTGAAGGCTTGTCCTCCCTCGTATGATATGTTGCTTGTCTACTAATTATTTCCTTATGCTTCAGGTGGCCTTCTCACCATATGTACCTTATCTTATTGAATATTAGCTTGATTATATGTATCATTTGCCACTGAATTACCCCAAGGTCGTAGCAAAAATTCTAAGTCGGGACTTCCAAGGAATAAAAGGTACTTGTTGTGTATGAATTAGTTACACTTGGGAGGATCCTGTCATTGTGATGGTCAACTGCATTTTAGTTAAAAAGTATGTTGAAACATGATGCCATATATCCCTATGTCATTTTGTTCTCTAATAAATGATGTTGTCATAACTATTGGTTGTTCAAGTAGAACAACCACTGCGTCCCAAAAGCATTAGGATGACCATAAATGTAGGCCTTCTCAACTTTTAGGGAGGGTCATTGGACCTATGTTGGACTTAATTCTTTTATGTTGATCATGATGGTTGTTCCATACTGATGATACTTTTATCGGAACACAAATGCATCCATCAAATGTAATTGTGACCTTGCGAAGTGATTAAATGATTGCTACCATAGTTTCCCATCGAGGGTTCCAAATAGATTGTTGGAATTAAGAATTATTCGAGGAAATGATTAATCGATCTCAGCTATTATTCCATTTTCTTCAATTGTTTACATTAAGGAAGCAAATATGTCACTCAGCTATGGGTTCTTTAACTACTCCAAAAAGTGTTAAGTATGATGTGTTTGTGATAAAAAGATAGATAATGCATAAAGATCTTGTTTGATTGATCGAGTATGTCTAAAAATATTACAAGCACTGATATTTATAGGCAAAACTAATCGTACAGACCATAAGTCGTGGCCTATAGAAATGTAGCCTCGCTCGACTAATCACGCGGATAATGCGTGATAACTTCTGTTTGTGGGAATTGGTGGCACCCCATTCATATCTTTTTGGCGTGTCTCATTGGCTATATTTGTGCGTGCCTTTTCCTAAAATCATGGCTCAATATTGATCAATAATGGTGGCAAAGATATGGAAGATGAGCTCAACTCTCTAATTATCAAATTACATTGAGCATTGAATCATTCCTAACCTATCCAACCTTTGTGGAATCCTATAAACTTGAGAAAGATTTGAATGACTCATATTCTTCTGGTTCTTGCACACTTGATCTTGCTTCGGCTAAGGGGGAGTTCATCTACCTCAAAATTTGACTATTTATATTTAATATGTTGATGCATAAATTCAAACACACAGCATTTCACTTCCCTTAAGAACTCAAAAATATGTGGCTTTTCTCTTATAATTGGAAACAAAATTATAAGTGCGGGAAGGAGTAATTGCCTAAAAGCACTCAAACTGATGGGTGTTTCGTGTATTTATTATCGAACTAAATAAGCATGTTCATTGCAGACGATAAATTTTGAGTGTTTATAAAAAAATGTGGCGAGGAAAACATCATTTTTATTAGTGTAACTCATTTAGTAATTTCTTTTAAGGTGTTAGATTGGAGGGCGGTTAAATATTTATTGACCATTATTATTTAAAAAATGTAAAATAAACGCAAAATTCATTTAAACACCTAAAAGTAAAATTGTCAATTTGACAAGCCCCATAATTATTGGTTTCAGCCCACATTTTGGAGGGGTCAAAAAAATTAATAATTTAAAAGGCCCCATAAACTATAAGCTCCCCATAAATTCAAACACACAGCATTTCACTTCCCTTAAGAACTCAAAAATATGTGGCTTTTCTCTTATAATTGGAAACAAAATTATAAGTGCGGGAAGGAGTAATTGCCTAAAAGCACTCAAACTGATGGGTGTTTCGTGTATTTATTATCGAACTAAATAAGCATGCTCATTGCAGAGGATAAATTTTGAGTGTTTATAGAAAAATGTGGCGAGGAAAACATCATTTTTATTAGTGTAAGTCATTTAGTAATTTCTTTTAAGGTGTTAGATTGGAGGGCGGTTAAATATTTATTGACCATTATTATTTAAAAAATGTAAAATAAACACAAAATTCATTTAAACACCTAAAAGTAAAATTGTCAATTTGGACAAGCCCCATAATTATTGGTTTCAGCCCACATTTTGGAGGGGTCAAAAAAATTAATAATTTAAAAGGCCCCATAAACTATAAGCTCCCTAAAATTTTGTGGCCTTAGGGGCCTATAGGGCCACTTTTTTTATAAAAAAAATCGATTTTCTTTTTTGAGAAATAAAATTTTTCAATTTTTTTACTGATAAAATTTTTTTGATTTTTTTCTATAAACTTTTTAGATTAATTTTTGATTTTTTTCTATAAAAATTTCTGATTTTTTTCGAAAAAAAATGTCCATTTTTTTTTAAATAAAAAATATTTGATTTTTTTTTTTGATAAAAAATGTCCGACTTTTTTTCGATAAATTAACAAAATACTTGGGGCCCAAAGCCCCGTGAAATAATGAGCCAAAATTTTGAAAAAAATTATATTAACAGAAGATCTAATAATAGAACAAAAACTTAAAGAGACTTTATAGTTGAGGTTTTTTTGACGGCTCTGTCTAAAAGAGCAATAAGTGTATCTTCTAATTCAATTCAAAATTAAAAAGATATTCTCCAATCAAAGACTCCAGCTTACTTGAAGAATATAAATCATAATTAACTAGGTCTGAACATGGGTTGATACGTTGAAAATTGAAAACTTGAATCCTTTCAATATTGCGGCCAGGTTTAGCCACTAATCAAGACTTAATACGACAAATTTTCAATTAATACACATCCACTTGTTGTTGCATACTCCTACATCATCTGACCATTTAAAGTCAACGTAATGATCCGTCATAACTCATGTTAAATTAGTAATATTTTTTGTGTATGGCACCTTATTTTTATAATGTTAAATTTTTAAATTATTCTGAAAGTCAAGGTATCGGTGTAAGCCTTCTGAATAGAGAAATATTAGGAGGGGGAGTAGTCACTAAAGGTAATCTGCCACGTAGATTAATGATTAATACAGTTGATATATATTTGTGAAAAAATTCAAAATTATACTGCTAGACCCTTGAGATTTAACTGGGACGATCGTAGTGAATTAGACCAGCACAAAAAACTATGGGGCCGATTGATTAAGATTACGAATATCCCATTTGATTATAAAGTATTTCTCAAAGACACTTATCGCCGCCAGAGGTTCACCTAGAGGCTTGGTGGAGGAATTTGCACGCTGTGGTAACAAAAGTCAATCTAAATTATAACGTTATCAAATATAATAATTAAAAAAAATTATGATGATTTCAACTTGACATATTCGCAAAGGAAACACGAGGGATTAAAATACCCGTATTTAAATCAGTTGTAGTGGAAACTATGATAAAATGTAAAAACAACGGCATTTTTTAATAAAACATTAAATTTAAAACGAAACGGAAATTTTAAACCAGTTAACTGACTTAAGATATTGTGTTGTTAAGTAAGTACGGTACTATTTTGGTAATTAACCTGAAAACATAAAATGGAGAACCACTCTTCGGTTATTTACAAACTTAATTTAAAAGGTTTAACTTTTAAATACTTTGTTTACACAAGTTTTAAAAACATATTTTTTTATAAATCTTTTAACATATTTTAAATGTGTGTATCTTGAAATATATCACTTATTGTATTGTATTGAATATTTTGAATTGTCTAAGAGGGAATATATTGAAGTAAGGGTAAGATATCTCCTTGATCGAGCCGCATCCTTGGATTTGAAAAGTTGACTGACCTGCAACCTCTTATTTAAATGTCAACACCTATTATTTTTCTTTTGAAATAGGATGACTTATCTGCACCCTTTATTTTTCCTTTGAAGTCGAGATGACTAACTCACATCTTTTATTTTTCTTTTGACGCTGTGATGACTGACTGACCCACGCCATTTATGTTTCTTATATAGTTAAGATGACTGACCCGTTCCCTTTATTTTTCATTTGAAGCTAGGATTTCAAACCTACACCCTTTACTTTTTCCTTTGAAATAGAGATTTATGACTCACACCCTTTATTTTTTCCTTTGAAAATGGAATTTTCGACCCACACCATTTGCTTTTTCCTTTGAAGCTGGAATGACTGACCCACACTCTTTATTTTTTTTCTTCAAAACCGGGGTTTCTAATCCTCATCCTTTACTTTTTCCTTTGAAGTTTGGATTTCTAACCTACACTCTTTACTTTTTCCATTGAAGCATGGATAAGTGATACACTCCCTTTGTTTTTTTCTTTGAAGTCGAGATGATTCATTAGCACCCTTTAATTTTTTTCCTTTAAAGTCGGAATTTCTGATCCTTTATTTTTTTTCCTTTGAAGTCGGAATTTCTATCAGCACCCTTTACTTTTTCCTTTGAATCTGGAATGACTGATCTGCACCCTTTATGTTTTCTTTGAAACCGTGATGACTGACCACCATTTATTTTTTTCCTTTGAAGTCGGGATCTTTGTCCCTTACCCTTAATTTTTCGTTTGAAGCCGCGAAAACAACTCACATGTTAAGTCCATAAAACGTCTTGCATCCTTGAAATCGAGAAAAACACTCTTGAAGCCTAGAAAATGACTTGAACCCAAGTTGAGAAAACGATTTTAAGTCACTCGCACCCCCCGGAGAGAAAACAACCCGCATCTTAAGCCAAAAAATGACCCACACCCATGCCGAGAAAAAGACCCACATGTTAAGTCGAGAATATGACTAGAACTCCAACCGAAAAGACAACTTGAATTGCAAAAACAAGTCGAGAAAACTACCCGGATTTTAAGCTCATAAAACTACTTGCACCCTCCTCCTACAACCCTATCCTTTTTGAAACAAAATTAGAGTCTTTGTCTTTACTTATCTTTTACTTTGATTCTCAAGTAAATTCTAAAGAAAGAGGGGATGTTGTTGATACCCAATTTAGTTGGCTCTTTTTTAATTATTTAAAAAAAATAAGCATAGAAGACTTTTTGGACTTTTCATTCCTTTTAAAATAAAAATAAAATATCAATAAATAATCAATTATTGGTTTTCTGATTTGATTTGTTGTATTTAAAAATCATATCATAAGTAATTAAGGCAGACTTTTGAAAACACTAAAATTTATCTTAATGAGTATTAATAAAAATTATTGTTTTCTAAAAATAGTTGACCTGATTTCCATCTATAATTAAGACAGAAGAATACATAGAGAAAGAAAAAGAAAGTCTTAAAAAACAACACTTAAACAAAAAGCAACTCAAGAATCGCATTTTCAATCACTTTTATATATGTTTCTTTATAATAATTAATATTTTAATTTAAATGTGTCTTTAACTCATGAAAAATATATCGGTGAGAAAATGGACAATGCTTGAAGTTTTTTTTTTCTTCATATTTAGCTAATATATCATTCTCTTGCATTATGATTAGGATTATCATTATTACAAGTATTATTATTTATTTATGTACTTTATTAAACAAAAAATAATAATAACAAAAGGAAAAATAAATCGGTTATAGAGAAAGAGGGACGGAAGCGCAACTCTCGCTAGATTCATTTTGGATCAAATCCAATGTTATTGCCACAATATTGATAACGAACTAACAGCCTCAATTCGTATCACCCCGAATCCAAACCATCACCTACAACCACGCTCTTCTCTATCGCGCCACTACCTCCTCCGCCACAGAAGGCCCGACTTAATTGTGTTATTCTTTGTTTTGTAGTCCTTATATATGAGTGTAACGCATTAAGAGAGGAATAAACTATGTTGGAGTTTCATATTTTCCTGTCCTTTTAGTGATTTTTATTTCCTATTAAAAAAGGAAACATTTTCTTTACCATTACTATTATTATTACATCAACAAATAATAAATGAATGAAATTAACAAATAATAAAGTCAACCAATACTCATAAATATTTTTTTACAAAAAACTAATGTGTTTTGATTTTTCTATTGCATTTGGGAATACTCTCAAACAAATTAATAAAAAAATTATTTTTTCTTCTTTTATTAATATAAATAATTTATTTTTTTATTATTCTTTTTTGAAAAATAAATAAATAGTTTGTATATAATTAATTATAAAATAACCGTTTTAACTAACATATGATAATATTTTCTCTACTGATAATCGATTTCTGATTGTTTACCAAAATAAAATTGGCGACAATTTTTAGTTTAAGATCATCGTCATTTTTTGTAGACTAAACAAACGCGACACTATTCATATTCACCAACTGCTCCAAAATTCACCTCATTTTTACTTATATAATATGAGTTGAATCTTTTAACATTTAGTGAACATAAATTATCTTTTGATTGATGGTTATTAAGTCTTTTACTTCTCCTATTTTCTTTCTTAACAACCTATTTATATTGGAAAAAAAATGTGTTTATGTCAAAAAAAAGGTAGGAGCAAATAAATCCTTCTTATCCTACGTACCAAGAGTAGTAGAATAATTCATCTTCTAGTTTTATAATATGTATGTACTGTAAGAAACTAAAATTTCGAAAAGTTATACAACAATGAGATTTAATAGGAGATAATATTTTGTGATAGTATTGATAATAAAATTAAAATTGGAAACTAAAATTGCACTAATAATTTTTATAATTTTTTTTCTTTTATTCATATAACTTTTGTTTTGATTTTTGTTTTTTCCACGTAGTAGCCACTCATAAAATCACAATATTGTAACATGTCAACTCTATACCACATAAAATCAAAACATATGTGGTGTGTATGTCATTTAATTTAGATGACAGATGACATCACATACTACAACAATGTGAATTATATTGTAAAAAAATAGCAATGTCAATTTTAAAGTGCATGAATGAAATAAAAAAAAAAAATTAAAGGACTAAAACCTAAACTCAACTAAATCTCAAACATTTGCTAGTGAATAAAAATAAAAAATTTCATAATGAAAAAAAAAAACTTTTAAACTTTCAAAAAGTTAGAAACACAAGTTTCAATGAATTTCTTATTGACATTTTCTATATTTGATTTTTTTTAACGAATTTTCTTAAGTCACTTATTACCATTTGCCTAATAATTTTAAAGATTATTTGTGGTTTTCATTTTAGTAATAAAAAAATTGTTAAAAAAACTTTTGTTTGGTTTATAGATAGAATAGTGAATGTCACAAGAAAGTTAACACAAATTTGCAAGGTTTCAAATTCAAATCTAAGACAAATTATCTATCTTAAATATTATTAAAATACAAACTTTAATAATGCCATTAGTGTTGGTGTAAGCCCTAGAGATCAATGTTTAAAATGTGAACTTAAAACGTCTATCATGTTATTTATTTTAAAATGAGACAATTTGAATTGTTATGTTTTTTTCAACGTAATAAATTTGGTGAGTAAAATTCGATTTGATTAAATATGAGTGAATTACTAGACTAAATAGATGACACACAATAATTTGTGTTCAATATAAATATAAAGGCAAAAATCATTATCACAAAAAGTTATGTCAAATCACAAGAAAGTTTTATCACTTGAGTACTAGGAATGTCTTAACTAAATATTGCTTGTTATTTATAATATTAAATAGATTATTTAATTTATTACAAAATTACAAAATTCTTTAGCAGTTCTTTATTAGTCTGACTTATCGGCTAATACTGAAACTAATGCGGCTCATTCGAGGTTTGTTTGTATGGACTATGTAAAAACATTATTGTTGGAACAAATTTCGTGATTCTCTTTAACATTTGTTATAAAAGAATTTTCGCGATTCTCTTCATCATTTGTTATAAATATTATGCGCTGTACGAAGTAATTGCATAAACCTGATTTAGGATAATTTATAAAGAGGTTTTTAAATTTCCGTTGCGTGTATAATTTATTTGATTTTCCTTCGACATTTATTACTATTAAATTTAATAAATATGTTGGTATAAAGAAGCCGGTAACGTATTGGTATAATTATTGGTCCCCAATATTATTTACTTCCAAAAAAAGAATCTCTTACCATTCTTCCTGAGTTTTCTCTCATACGCGCTCTGTCATTCTCTTTCATATAATACATTCACATTTGACTTCGTAAGTATATATATAAGTAGCGGTGATGATATACTAACAAGACCAAATTGCCTTCTAACTAGTGACTTTAAAAAAGCTCACAAGGAGCTACTGTCTACCATTTCTCAATCTACCATGGGAACTCAAGCACCCACAGATGTAAGTATCTTTGTCCTCCTCGATCTTTCTTTTTCTTTAAATATAATTTTTATTTTCAAGTCATATTTATATCCTAATTTTAAAGTGTGGTCTGCAACTCTATGAACAACTTCAATAATACTCATTTTAATGTCTAGATATTCAACGGTGTCACAATTACAATTGTGATTTTTTCTAATATAAAGATCTGCTGTGTAATTACAAATGCTACGAGTAACAACAATTTAAAATCATAACATATACATTAAAAATAATATTAAACGTTGAACATATTTTAAAACCATGATAGTTTGTTTATTTGCATTTGGGTTTTGTATACTCTGTTTTGGTTTATTCAAATCTGCAAATATACATTTAAATGAAGCAACAAAAAGACAACGTTTTTAGTTTTAAAGTAAAAAACTTCATAACAAAGGGGCTACATCTGACAAAATAAACAAAACTCTCATAACAAAATTACGATGCTGCAGAGAGAATATGTGAAGAAAGAAAAACATTGTAGAATCCTAATTTTTGTTGTTTTCTTTTGTTTTGTTGAGGATAAATGTTTTGTTTTCTGATGTTTCCTGTATTCTAACATATTTAGTTACTGGGTAATTAAAACAGTTAATGACATGAATCATGAGAGATTTTAATTTCATTAATATCCCTAACCGTACGTTTTTTGTTGGTTTAAAGATTAGAGTCTACGGGAAACCCGTGATAGGATTTTAAATGCAAACATGAAAGATTCAAACCCTTTAGCTTTAGGTAGTCACTGTTTTTTACTAGTTAAATTAACCATGAGTTCATAAAAAAAAGAAAGTAAATTAACCATGGGTTATGCTAACTAGATTGAAGACCAAACCAATGGCATGTGATGCCCTCTTCTTATCCGTGGTTGACCAATAACTTGTGAAAACGCACGTCATCATTAAAAACAATCAATCAAAAAATTACAAATAATTAAATAATAAAAATAAAATAGTAAAATACATTAGTATAAAAAAAATTCCCGTTTTTCTCCTTCTTTCCTCTCTCTGTTGGTCTTTATCTCCATTGGCTGCTCAAAGAAAAATATTGATTTAATTCTTATGCGAATACTGTATCCCCTTACCACCATTATTTTTTACAACTATTTTCTTCTCCACCATTATTCTTATGTGAATGCTATGTCCTTGAATTTCTTGAATCTAAGTAGTCTCTTGCTTCATATTACTTTATTATTTTCCTAATATTTTATTTATTAGTTAATTATTTTAATATCCTAATTGGTTGTTTTTAGTGATGATGTGTTTAGTTGCGTTTTTCACATAAGAATTTCTCTCTTTTTTTATAATGCCAAGTATTTATGTTGTTTTAATCATCATTATATTTTAATTTTAACATGGTAAATTTTCTTGTTGTATTTATATTTTTAATACACTATTAAAATATTTAAAAAATATTTTTTTTGACACTGTAATATATAGATTTTTTTTATGAAGAAAATGGGATACACCCAAAACACACTTTGAAAATATAATAGCAAATCAAAACTAGAATATGTGTATACGTCATTGTAATGTGTCATCTATTTAACTTTTTCTCAATTTGTATTATTTTTGGATTTTTCAAGTCAAATATCACAGTTCTATTTTTATTCGGAATAGAAAGTCACACTGTGACAACTAGATGTATTTACGGATACTCCACTTATTGTGATTAATATATGCATGTTCTCATCACTACTCAAGCACATGGATTCGTAGAATCTACACACACACTTATATCTTAGTTTAATTTTCATGAATATACTATGTTTTTCCTAAAATTTTAATTAACAACACACGCTGAGTTTAGGGGTAAAAATACCATAGTTCGATCTACACAGACGATAGGAATTTTTTTAAGATTGACCAATTCCCAAACCAAATATTAGTCTTATAATTAATAATCAATTAAAATGGTTAAAGTCTGAGGATACTTGAAGTTGTGGTGCAACCGGGGTAAGAGTTTTAAGTAAAGTGGTTTACAAAAAGCATATCTTAACATTTCATCAACAAAAAAAATTACTGTCAAAAAAAAAAAAACAGAAAAGTTAAATATACTACTTGTTCTATTCCCCTGCCAACAAAATACTAGTTTAATGTCATATAATAAATACATTTTTACTCATATGTTAATTAAAATATAATTAAGTACAATAGCATTTCTTAATTAAGTGGATCCCAATTAAAGCCTAAAAAAATTATAATTTTTATGAGGTTTTTTATTTGATGACGCAAAAAATATCTACCCTCAAGTTGAAGCTTGAAATACAATGTCGCAATTGCTATAACTAGTCAAATTATATGGTGCACAAAAGTCAAGGTTAGATAAAGACAAGCACTTTTCTAGGAACTTTCCAAGAAGTTTGGGAGCTCTTTGTGAGTTCGTGTTCCCACTTCCCTTTAGTGATGGAACTAATCGACGACATGGCCTTTAGTGCCTATCAAATCGAAAAGGACTCCCTTGTACGTTAAGGAGTGTCCAAATATAACTTTGTTTGATTATTCATTAGAAAATTTCAGGTACCTTTGATCAACAGAATAAGAGACGAAATTGATATAATTATCGTATTATTTTGTTTTAATTTAATATTTGATTAAATAATACGAAATGGTAAATTATTTGAATAGTATCTAATTTTAATTATTTAGTTAAATTTTTGTTTTAAATTTAAACTAAATTAACTACTAATAATATCAAATAAAATTAATAATTTATTCAATTATTTTAATAAAATTTAATTTTAATAAAATATAAATTAAAAAATAATATTAAATTTGTAAATAAAATTTAATAAAATAAAATTTAATATTAATTTTAATAAAATGAAATATATTCTATCTTGTCTTTATTCAGCTTTTATGATATTATGCCTATGTCATAACATTCACATCAAACATTCCTTAAAATTTTATTCTCTAGCTTCATAATAATTTTTATATTTTAAATAAAATTATTGTATATGAGTGTCAATTTTAGTTTCCAATGTAATTTTAATTCTTTTTTAAATGTATTATTTAATGAGTAGTATATTTTTAATTTATAATTTATAATTTTTTATTTTTTCACTTTGCCTATAAAAATACGTACTGGAATACACCGATAGTTAATAATAATTAATTTAATAAAATCATTATTTTCCTTTTATTTATTATCTATTCTTAATTTGTAGGACAACATGCTAATTTTATTTGTTGTTGTTGACGAAACAGATGGATGAAAATATTCAGAAGCAAAAGGCACTTGATGACTGGCTTCCAATTAGTTCTTCAAGGAATGCAAAATGGTGGTACTCTGCTTTTCACAATGTTACTGCCATGGTTGGAGCTGGTGTTCTTAGTCTCCCTTATGCCATGTCCGAGCTTGGATGGTATATTTTTAATTCTACTTTTACTTTTTATTATTCAAAATCATGTATAAAAATAAATTAACAAAGTTAATATATTGCTTACAGAATAGGCTTAATGCATGTGAATAAAATTAGAAATTTTCATTAGCTATTTTCCCAATTATAATATAATAATACTTGACAGACACAAATAAAATATTAGATATTGACTTTATTTCATTAATCTACTATTGCAAAACTTAAAATGTCTTTAATCTAATCCTGATTATCATTGTTCCGACACACCTTAAATTTTATATAAATATATTTAAGATGTGTTAAAAAAATGTCTAAAGTGTGTTGAAACAAAGAAAAAGAATATGTTTTTAGAGATTTGACCAAAGTATGTGAGAGATGTGTTGTATAAAGGTCATACGAGTATTAAACACCAATATGTCGGACACAAAAACACGGCTAATTTGAAAGATATATGCGATTCATAGGTGCTTCAATACTATTATAATAGTTTTCTTTCTTACTTTTGTTTTCACATAAAAGAATGAAAGAAAGAACCACAACATTTTTTTTTATAAAATGTGTTTTTAAATCAAAATTAGAATGTATTTGTTAATTGACAAGAAAATCACAATGTATTTATTCTCCAGGGGTCCTGGAGTAACGGTACTAGTTCTCTCATGGATAATAACTCTATACACCTTATGGCAAATGGTTGAGATGCATGAAATGGTTCCAGGAAAACGTTTTGATAGGTACCATGAACTTGGTCAACATGCTTTTGGAGAAAAGTTAGGTCTCTATATTGTTGTACCACAACAAATTATTGTTGAAGTTGGTGTAAACATTGTTTACATGGTAACCGGAGGAAAATCTTTGCAGAAGTTCCATAATACTGTTTGTTCAGACTGCAAAAAGATCAAGTTGACTTACTTCATTATGATTTTTTCCTCTGTTCACTTTGTATTGTCTCATCTCCCCAATTTCAACTCCATTTCTGGTGTTTCTTTGGCAGCAGCAGTCATGTCCTTAAGGTACATTTCATTTTGTAGTCACTACTTGTTTTAATTTATCATCTTCTTCAAGGTTTAAATATGACATTGATGTTAACTTTTTCATGGTAGTTACTCTACAATTGCTTGGGCAGCATCTGCTCATAAAGGTGTTATAGAAGATGTTCAATATGGTTATAAATCTAAGACTACATCAGGAACTGTCTTTGGCTTCTTCAATGCCCTTGGCGATGTAGCTTTTGCTTATGCTGGACACAATGTGGTGCTAGAAATTCAAGCAACAATTCCTTCAACACCAGAAAAGCCATCAAAGGGTCCTATGTGGAGAGGAGTGATTGTTGCCTACATAGTTGTGGCTCTGTGTTACTTTCCAGTTGCTCTAATTGGTTACTGGATGTTTGGTAACAGTGTTGATGACAACATCCTCGTCACTTTAGAGAAACCTAAATGGCTTATTGCAATGGCAAACATGTTTGTTGTTATCCATGTTATTGGAAGTTATCAGGTGAGTGGAGCTCTAACTTATTCTTAATCTATTAATCTATATATTTTTGATATTTTTAATAACAACATAATTTATTGTGTTTGTTTATAATAATGAAAACACTTTTTTAAAAAAAGTGTTACTAAAAAATATGATTTTTGTTAAAACTATAACTTAATAAACTTCTTATTAAGTAATTTTCATTTTTTAGATTCACTTTTTTTAAAAAGATTATATGATAACTCTACAACTTTTTAATTCTCATTTTTGAAAAAACTATGCTTTTTATTAAAAAAGGATCCATAATTGTAAAAAACAAATATTTTGCAACACAAACCTTATTTTGGTATAAAATTAAAGTACATTGACTCAATTTTGTAAATGTAGATATATGCAATGCCGGTGTTTGATATGATTGAAACTGTGATGGTGAAAAAGTTGAATTTCAAGCCTACCACAACACTTCGTTTTATTGTGCGAAATGTATACGTGGGTAAGTAAAAATCTTCCTATTATTCAAATCAAACTAAGTTGTAATATAACTTTTAGTTTATTTCTTTTTGTTGTTCAAATTAATATGGATTGACATATTGTTTTTATGATTTCAGCATTCACAATGTTTATTGCAATTACCTTCCCATTTTTCGGTGGTCTACTAGGATTTTTTGGAGGATTTGCTTTTGCTCCCACAACATACTTCGTAAGCTATTAAGTTTAGAGAATTTTAACATAGTAATAGTTTTTGTGATATAATAACTATTTCATTCAATTAATTGTTCATTTTTTTTCCTTAATTTTCAGCTACCATGTGTCATGTGGCTTGCAATCTACAAACCAAAGAGATTCGGTTTGTCTTGGTGGAGTAACTATGTATGTTTTATTTTGGTTTTCATTTCAAATATTATTTTTTAAATGATTTTGTTTTAAGCTAGGTTTAATCCCGTTTCATTGATTATAGGTTTGCATTGCGTTTGGCCTATGTTTGATGATTTTATCACCTATTGGAGGATTGAGGTCAATCATACTTAATGCGAAGAACTACGACTTCTATTCTTAAATGCATTCTCCTCTATAAAAAAAATTATGGTAAAGTTAGGGGTGCAAATGCTGAAAGAAATCAAATTGTATGAAAGAAATTGGTCATCTACTGTGAATTGAGTGATTTTTCCTTTTGAAGCTTCCAACACATGCTTATGAGTGGAGAAAAAATGGCCACAACAAAGTAAAAGGGATTTTCTAGAAAGCTGTTTTAGTGAATTTGTTTGGTATAATTACCTATCCTGCTTTTATTATATATAAAGTTCTTATTTTTAATTATCTATTGTATTAAAATTTACAAATAACGTGCTTTGGGACTTAATAAAAATTATTTCTTCTATTAAGAGATATAATTATGAAAATGGTGTGAATAATTGCAATGTACGGTGGATGTCTATATTCGTATATCTTATAACTCTTAGCGTTAAAAAACACTCACTCTATTATGTTAGTGCACTTTACAATACACTTTTTATTGTAAATAAATAGAGTTTGACGCATCTTTATCTTTCTACACCTTATAATTTTCATAATTATACGTCATTCAATTCATTATGTTAGTGCACCTAATAATAAACTATTAATAGACTTTTAAGTTACAATAATTAAGCCATATAAATAGGATTCATATATGGCCTTGTAACAATGTAACTTGAAGACCATAATTTAATACTGTCTTGTTCTATCAGTATCTCGTTCTGCCTTATATTGTTCTATAATTTTTGTTATTTTCATAACACTCTTATTATATTTGTAAGTTACAAGAACTGTTTTCTATAAATAGTACTCACAGATCTTTGTAAGAATGTACCTTGAAGAACATAATGGAATACATTCTTGTTGAGCCATTATCTCTTTCTTTCTTCTGTCTATTGTGAAGGTTGAAAACACAAGAAATTGGGGAGTTTGAATAGTTTACCGTTTTATAAACTATTTGTTTTTCTTATAAAGACTATTCATTATTAAAAGATTCAACTTTCTATTGAGAGAAGTTTAGCGAGAGTAAGTTTGAATCCTAAAGAGCTAAAAGGCTATGATTAAAGGAGACTAAAGAGACACATATATTTTTATAATAATTCACATCAAATTATTTCTACGTCTAGTCCTACCCTTATAGAGAGGTTTTGGCTCAGTACAATCGAGGAGTAATAATCTATAGCCTCTTTAGACTTTCGTTCCCAAGACCATTCTTTAACATACTGACATCTCGCCGTTGAGGTTTATGAGGGTCTTTGTACCTTTTAAAGTACCAATTTGAGAATGAAGGGGTTATGCCACTATCAGACTGATCTACATCAGTTCTAGAACTAACAATGAGAGGATGTTACATATTCAATCCTATATCAACTGAAGTGTATGAGAACACTTTTACTGGTTTACATCAATAATAATAACTATTTATTGAGAGGATTTTTCATTCATCCTTTTTTGATGTGTTCTTGGATTTTCGAGAATTGCACTATTTTGTTCTATGTTGTGCTGGCTTTCTTGATAGACCCATTTCATCTTCAATACAAGGAGGAAGTGTCCATCGAGATGTTTTCGTTGACAGTCCTTTAGGGTATGGCCTTTTTACTTTTAGGGTTAGACTCGTGTACTTCACTTTGTAGAAAGACAACATGTATCTTCATGGACTTCAACAATATAACCATTGAGGATAAATCTATCCATTGAGCTTAGGACTGACTCCCATAAATCACTCCTTAAAATATGTATGACAATAAGAGGAACAATGGGTACGTGATTAGAGGATAGAATAGTCAGAGTAATGTCTTACATATCATCAAAGCCATCATGTTATCAGAGGATGCATATTATCATAGAAAACATATTATGGATGATTACCAGAAGATGCGCACAGAGGATACATTGATCATAGGATGTCTTGTAGATCATTAACTCTTATCAAAGCGTTGAATTTTTCAGAGGCAATTGTTAAGACAAAATCTCAAATTAATGTTTTGATGATAATTAAACAAAAGGTTAATTAAGAATTCTAATTATGATTCTAAGTGTTTTGGTATTTAACATGTGTATTTGAGTATGTTAAAACAAGATAGGTATCAAACATTACAAAGCAGATCTCATTAAAATCAAAGAAAGCAAAAGCAGTAAAACAAAGATTGATCTTGAAGTAGTTTTGGAAAATGAAGAACGATCTTCGTTTTTGGTAGAAAAAAGAATAATCAGTTTCTTTGTTAGAGATTGGATCCTGGAAGCTTTATTCATCTCATATATTCATCAAAGAATAAGCAAGGATCAATCTAGTTCATAATCATTCCAGAATTCGAAGGATCAAAGATATGCTTCATAAAAAGCTTAAAACAAGATCATTCTTCAAGTGAGACAATTGCAAGTACAAAGTTGCAAGCTGTAAAAGTACATTGCTGATTGTACTTTCAATCTAGACCTACACACGTGACTAAAAAGTAAGCAATCATCTCACAACTTTAATCCAAGAACATTATGGTTTACAAAGAGCAAAATCTGCTGTAATTTAAAGATTGATCTGAGCTACAAAAGTACATCTATCTACACTACAAAACATCAGTATTCATCAAAGAGGAAGTTAATAATCTACACAAGATTGTTTTGGATAGATTCAATTAAAGAGGATCAACAAAGGCAAAACAAAACATTAAGATCAATCTCCAAATTGATGAGCTATGAGAAAGAACAACAATGACAACAAAGACACTACTGTTGCACCTTTCTGCATAAAGCACATCATGTTTTTGAGATAAAGGACTGACACACAACAACTGTCAAAATCCAATACTCATACAAAACACAAAACGAAGAATGTTCTTGTTTTACAAAAGAACATTTTGGTTTTAATTCTCTTTTAAAGATATAATTAAAAGAGATAATTTTCCACAGTATAACTCACATATTAAAGAGTATCAAGACTGCTCAAATCATTGGTGAAGCCAAGAACTCGAGATCAATGCCCAAAGGTGACAAAAAGCCTCAAGATTGATCTCCAAATGGATGAGTTGTGAGCAAGAACACAAGTAGATTGTACTTACAATATTCTACATAAAGTTCTATATAAACTTGACTCAAAATAGTGCCAACTGACATGTGACAACTCATTCACGTTTTCCATGAAACCCAAAAGCAAGAACGTTCTTCATTTTGTCAAGAACGTTCTGGACAACAAATAAACACATGTTTAATTGCTTTAAAATATATCTAACACTTGGGAAGTGTTTCCAACGGATATATTCATTTTAAACTGAATATTCAAAGCCTTTTAACATCTATAAATTGAAGATCAATTGGAAGATGAAGGCAAGAGTTGAGTTTACAAATCTACCAACACTTGTTCAAGACACTTGTTCAAGTAACAAGTCATAAAAACTCTTCAAGCAAACTCTTGCTCTCTTCACTATATCTTTAGATCATTGTATACTAAGTTTGTCTTTCATTTATCTCAAACAAGTGTTGAGAAGTTTCAAGATCCCAAACACTTTTATCATATATATCATTTGTAACTCAAGTCTATCTTTTATGTTAGATTGAGTGTGTTTATAAAAATCATTTCTAGGTTGAAATTAAGGCAAAGATTGTATTATATCAAGGTTGATCTGGACTGGTGGTGTAAAAACCAAGAACGTTCTCTATTTTGAACACTTAGTGAAAAATCTCACGATTGTGAGGACTAGAGTAACCCAGGTTGGGTGAACTAAGATATATCTCTGTGTGAAATATCTTCCGTATCTATTTAATTTCATTTTGTTTGATTATGTAAGTATTGAAGTACGCCTAAGAGGGGGGTGAATTAGGTGTTAGTAAAGATTTGTGTTTTTAGTGATATGGTAGTTGAATTTTCTAAGTTTAATAAAGTGTCTACCAATAATAAAGTGCAGTAAATAAATGAACACTTAAGATTTATCCTGGTTCCCCTTATAACCAAGGGTACATCCAGTCCTCTTGCACACTACAAGAGATTGATCCACTAACTGTTAGAAAATGTACAACTCCCACCCTGGGATTCTTGCTACAGACTTCTAACAACACATCTAAGATAGCACACCACTATCTTAGATTAAGCTACTTTTAAGAAAGCACTACTTTCTTTTACAAGTGATACACTATGACTTTGAATAAGAATAAGGAGAGGTATATTGATCAACAATCCAATAACAATTCAAGTACTTGAGAACCTTTCTGAATGATATGAAAATGAAATGCAAGTACTTTGTAAAAAATCAGAATTTTGTTCAAAGTTGTTCTATGTATTGATTCAAGGATTGTGTACATTTTGATCTGAAGTTATGGGGTATTTATACTCCATAAACATCTCTTCAGATTTGTGGCCATTGATCCAAGAGGTTTGATGAAAAATTACAATGTTCTAGAGCCATCCCAATTCTGAAAAATTGTAATGTTTCCAGTTGTATTCGAATACAGGATATGTGTATTCAAATACACCTCTTTGTAACGTTCAAAAATATTCAAATTTTACATCTTGTATTCGAATACACATTGGTGTAGTCGAATACAGATTAGTGAAAATTTGCCACTGACTTGAAGTGTATTCGACTACACATAGTCGTAGTCGAATACAACTTTGAGATTTTTGCTTCTGACTTGCATTGTATTCGAATACACTTATGTATTTTGTCAATAATATGATTTTTAAGACTTTGTTAATGTTGTTTTGACTTTTTGAAAATACTATAAATGGATATGTAAATATGACTTGTTCTCATGTAATTGAAATATTGGTTTGTATCATATACCTTTACATTTTATCATTTAATGTTTGGATTTGAAGCTTATTAATGAAGATATTTGATCTTCTTTTTGATCTTGTTGCATTGACCATAATTG